>JAIPRL010007257.1:0-24173 GCA_025469235.1 Pemphigus obesinymphae
TAACAGACTGACAGGATTACTACTTACAAACAACAAAAAAAAAAAAAAAAAAAACTGAAGGATAAAGTAAATATAAAGTATAAATATTGATTTGTTAGACTTTCAAGTACCTAATAACCACGGGCAATTTGCTACCGGAAACCGGGTAAGCTTGTAAAGATCGGAGCACTCCTTCTGGTAGAAAAAGTGTTTACAGAAAAAAATAAATAAATAAATAAACATCATTGTAAAACCAATAGCTTCCTCGCTACGCTCAGAATCTAAAAGTAAGTTTATTGTATATGAACATAGCCTGCATGCTAAATCGTTAATAATACGCTAGAGTTGACATGATGAATTATCGATTTTAATAGTATAATATCCAAGTTCGAAACTATAATTTGTTCAAGTGGTTGTACTCGTAAAAACACATCTACCTAATAAAAGGCAACAGCTATCTATTTTATTTTATTTTATTTTATTATCATGACGGGCAAAGTCCAATTTAACAATATTTATTAACAGTAGAATGATACGGTATACTCGTATAATGCAGACAATAAAAGGAGGAAATAAATTTAAAATATTATATAAATAGAAATGACTAATGTACAATTAATAAAATAGTGAGAAATCATGATCGATATTTGCAGAGCGAGAAAGGCGTACCACAGGGGCATTTAAAAGAAAATTGGATGTTAAGTGAGGAATCTGAAAGGAAGCACAAGATCGAGTGTGATGTGAAGGGATACGGAAGTTCATAACTGAAAGTAGAGAAGAGGAATCAATTTGATTAGATAAGAGTTTGGAAAGGAATAGAAGATTTGCCTGATGCCTTCGATTTGCAAGGCTAGATAGGCCTAACGCAGTCAAGACGGGAGTATAATCATGAGGAGGACAAGGAATGTTGAGTCAGAAAGCGACCATGCGAAGGAATTTCCTCTGGACCCGCTTGTTCATGTTGCTAGCAACAAATGTATTGGGATTCCAGAGGACAGAGCCGTACTCAAGAATGGGGCGAATAAGTGAACAATAAAGGGATTTAAGTGGAGTTTGGAGGTGAAAATCTTGGGATATACGACTAACGAAGCCGAGGAGTGTAAGTGCTTTGCAGCAGGCTACTTCATTATGAAGCAAACAGCAGAGATTTTTTGTCAGAGTGAACCCAAGGTCACAAATGGAGTTACCGGCGGATTTAATTGGAATAGCATTAATGGAATAAGGGAAAGTGACGGAGGAGTGGAGACGGGAAAAATTCATAACTGAGCATTTCTGGATATTGAGAGACAAGCCGAGAGATTCACCCCGGGTTACCAGTCGGTCAAGATCATCCTGCAACAGAAAGCAGTCAGAGAGGGAGTTTATTCGGAGATATAGTTTCATATCAACAGCAAAAATGAGAAATTTAACATTGAGAAGGACAGAGGTAGCAGAATTGATAAAAAGAGCAAAAATTAATGGTGACAGGACTGCACTTTGAGGAACACCAGAAGAGGGCGAAAAAACTTTCATCATCATCAAAAAACACATCTGCCTAATAAAAGGCAACAGCTATATCTATGTAAAGAACACATTTTCTAAACGTATTTTTTTTTTTGAAAACAATACTTACAAAAATAGTACAGTGCAATACTTTTAGTAAGATTCTGTAATTTTTTAGATAGGTACAATGGTTGCAACTAAATGTCATTTAATAGTGTTGTTATTGATTATTTGGATAACCGTCAATTCAGTTTATGCACGGGGAGCTGATATTAAAAAAGGTAGGTCCTTATACATTTTATTTCTATTATTTAGTGGTAAAATATTTATATAATGTATTATTGTTTTTAATTCTAGCATGTTTTGGCAAGTTAATCAAATAATTACATATTATTATCATGCAAACTGACTAGGTACTGCAAAATTGGTTATTTGTTCCTGAAATTGTATTATTTTCTTGAATTGGATTATCATACGCAATATTTTTTATTTTTAATAGAAAAGTAACTGATTACATACATAATACAATATAATATATAAAATACTTGGAAAAAAATATAACATTAAGTAATTGGTTTTGAAAGTAAACTTTATTGTTTCGATATAACCAACAAGAAATTTCAAAATTGTAAATAAAAATCTTAAAACATCAATTTTCCTTCACTTCACCATAGGTCCAATGATAAGTAAAAAAAAGGTACACATTTTGGTTGACCTACACAAAGTCGGGTCAGTTTATATATATAATATTCTTCGATTTGCTGTACAAGTAAAATACCTCGCCGAGTAAATATTATTATTCATTGCAAATTACATACGTTTTAAATGTATTTATATAAAATGTATATTGGCGAAAAAACATTTGAAGGAAAATGGTATTTTATTTGTGGGGGAAAAGGAATGTTTTTTCTTAAAGGAAAATGGTCCGCGCAATTTATAATAAAAATTAACTTGTACCAGGTACTCGAATAATAACAAAAATGAATCGTTCCACCCAGATTCCCTGTAGAATTTGACAGAAATCCCATAATATAATAAAAATAATAATGTGTATATAATATAAAATAGGTACATTATTTCATGATGATATATAATATACGGTAGGTATAAACTTATTATATACCAAATCTGATGATTTATTCATCTCTAGAATTTGGAAACAATATTTTTGAGAGCAGAAGCTCTAAATGGAGCGCACGATCTAATCCTTAAGTACTTTAATAACACATTAAAATAAAACAATAATACACACTGACTTTCTTGAGGTATCGTACGAAAAACATTTCGAACATATTATTTCTAATTAATTATATATTTATATTTGAAGCTGAGAAAAATATTGAATATATAAACCACTATTATAATAATGAAAATGAAAAATTACAAATATTCTTAGTAAAATACCTCGAGCAAGTTCTTAAAAATCCCAATATATTTAAAAAAATTAATATCGAAGTAAATATTTTGTCGGTCTAATGAAATTTGAAACAGTAATTTTTGACGTAATACATGGTAGTCCGATGCTCCTTTACTTAACTTTCTATTTTATGAAGTTAATTTAAAATAGGTATTTATTTATGTTTTTAAAAACAAAAACTTTTGAATCTATGAAACACGTGTTTTATGATTTATATATGTATGTATAATACATAAAATAAAACATATTATCTGTTAATTTTCTTGAAATATGTAGGTAATAATGGAATTCTTAATATTTTACCAGAAATTAAAATATTATATGATATTTGAAATACAATTTCTTCTGGCTGTGTATAAACTAGGTAATGTATAAAAAAGGCAAGTTGCGAAAAGGATAATACTGGTATCATATCTTGAAAAATATAACATATTATGCACTTAAAATATGATCATACTTTACATTGTAGCTTATTGACCGATGATTAAATAAGACTTTAATTTTAAAAAAATCAACTATTATTTAATTTCTTCTTCTTGTCCTTTGCCCTTTCACCAACTATTTGGGATCGGCCACCCAAGTCCTCGACTTCCTCAGAGCTTGATCTCCCGCATACTCCTAACTTATACCTGCCTACCTTATATCATTCTCTATTACATCCCCTCAACTCGTTTTTTAATCTTCCTGTTCCCCTTTTTCCTTCAACATATTATATTCCCTTTACTATTCTCATTGGTTTTGTCACTTTCCTCCTTAAAACATGCCCTAACCATCTCAATAAATTTACCAACATGGGATCTCCCATCACACAAAATAACTGAGGCTTCTATCCACTTCATTCACCTACACTTAATCCTATGTTTCATATTATCTTCCTCAAAATCAACATTCTTTTGAGAAGAAATCATATATCCTCACCCACTATATCCCACCACAACTTCATAATTTGACAATCCTTATTCGCTATGTGTTCCGTATCTCCAAAATCATACTCAATTTATTCTGTTTTACCCCTACTAATTCCCAATAATTTACCCTCTAGAGATTTTTTCCACTCTTTCAGACTACCGTTCGTTTTCTCAAGACTTTTCAACCAATACTATAATATAATCTACAATTAATAAGATACTAGAACTAGAAGACCCTAGTACCACAAGCTGTATGTCCTTTTTTATTTCATCCATTACCAGGGAAAATAAATGAGGACTTATAGTCGAACTCTTACGCTAATTGCAAAATCCTCAGTTTACCCATACAAACTCCTTATTCTTATACTTGACCTTTCATACGTCATGTCCTCAATTGCATTCACTTACACCTTTGGTAACCTTTTCTTTAAGTCAATTTCAATTTATTTCTAGGAATCCTATTATACGCTTTCTTTAAATCAATAAATACCATACAGCACAATTTCCTTTTTCTTTCTCTGTACCTACTTCTCTACTATCTATCGTACACAAAATGTTGGCTCCATTGTCGACTCCCCCCCCCTGGCATAAACCCAAACTGATTTCCCCTAACAAATATCTTACTTAATGCTTAACGGCCAATCCTTACCACCCGATCCGATATCGGATATTTTCGATACTTTAACGATAATGTTCGTTGTAAATCTGTTACAGAATCATTCTATTGATAATTATTCGATAGTGGTAATTTCGTTATCTTAACGAACCGAATGTTGTCGGTAACAGGTCTTATCTAGTTACAGAATATAGCTTAATTCGATTTCTAACTGTGCTAATACCTACATATATTTTTAAACTCCGATTACCTCATAGTGTTTTCACAACAATGGGAAACAATTTTTACTCTCTATAATGACATTTTGAAAATGCATTACAATGAAAATTTAAGTAATATTGTTAATATTTAAATCGATATCTAACTTATTAATAAGTAATTTGTTACAATTTTAGAGGGAGGGGCGATTGTCTCGTCGCCCTACACACGAGCCGATACTGCTTATCTATTAAACACTATACATGCTTAAAATTACTGGATTGTTTTTCTGTTCCATTAGCCAGCTTGTGTCCTTTTTTTACGCCTCCTTTATTTTCTAATCTCTCATATAACTCATCATATTTCCTTTTTCATATTTAATTTAGCTCAACCGTTACACTACACCTTTCAACATATACTTTTGTACTATAATCAAGCATTCATTTTTTTTGACTATATGGTTCAAAATCATGGAATGAATAATATTCTACGCTAATAATTTACTTAGATAAATCTTACTTCAAATAAATCCTAGTATTGTGTAATGAATACCAATCAAATGTAACTGCCAACCAAGATTTTTCTGAGCTAAATAATACCTATGTAGGAAAAAATTAATGATGTATATAAATTTAGTCAAACATATATTATTGTGATTATTTATATATCTATGATTTAGAAGTGCAGCCTCCATATTTTATGAAAGAAACGGTATGCAATAATTAATTTATTATTATTTGTTTATATTTATTGTTGTTTTTCTTGTAATATTCTGCATCTACAACACAAATATATTAATTTTAAGAATATAGTACTACCAAAAGTTAAAAATATATATACATAAAATATATAACATATATGATACATTCGATTTAAAAAGAGTATGTATTCTTTTTTAAATATTTTTTCACTTAACATTAAAGTAAAAAATACGGATGAAACGTGAAATATTTATATATATATATGCCTATATTTTGGATGAGTGGATTATTCCTTGAAAATTTTATGAGCATATTAAGTGCATATTTTAAGATTTTTTGATTCATAAATGCATATTATTTAAAGCTTTTTTAGTGAACACAAATTCAGACTTTAGTCATAATAATATGCCGAAATTTAATTACCCGCTATAAACACGACGCCGAGTAATTTATGTTGCCTATAGTGATTGTATGTTTTTAGATCGTTGATTCGATGTTAAACCCAATTAATGCATCAAGATAAATTCACTTGATAATATTATCATATTACACTATACAGATTCATCCACAATAAAATAAAAAATAAAATTCTTTTTGCCTCATTAGATATTATATTTATTTTTATATTTTTTTTTTTGAAAATACTGCCCTGTTACGAGTAAATGCCCAAATATTAATAATGTAGCTTTGACGCTGAATTGTTAATTACACCATTCTGCGTGTAAGCATTTTGTACCTAAAATTATCCAATTTTAAAATTATGTAACTATTTTAACGAGCCTTACGTCTGCCGTATATTATGTTAAAAACGACCGTTTATCCTCTTCTCTTCTTTCCTTCAACATATATTCCCTTTACTACTCTTACTGCCTCTGAAAATCCCTCTTTAAAATATGTCCGATTTTATGTTCATATCAATCTATTCTCTCTCATTTGTTTTTACTATTGAAGCCACTCCTATAGACTACCACTTATTTATTCATTTCTAATTGTATCTTCTCTTGTCACTCCAATCTTCCAACTTTATATTGTCATCTATGCTACACTCATATTCTGTTCAATATATCTTTCTATCTACTGCCCAACATTCTGATTCATAGATCACTGCAGGCCTCATCTCTGCCTTATAAAAACACAAATATTTAATTTACTAAAAAATAATGTTTGAAATGTTTTTAGTATACAATATTTCAATAAAGTTATGAAAAATCTATTAACGTTTTATACTTTATTATTAGAGTACACATTTCAGAGTTTTGATAACTATGTGAGTGGAAAATAAAATTTTTTTCGTGATTAAATAATATATCGCTGATATATGCACCCAGATTCGTGTTACAGGTTCTCGTATAATTTGTATACAGTCTACTAACACTAATGATCATAACGAAAATATTTTTACGAAAAGTATTTACTCAAAAAAAATATTCAACTAGAAACGTATTTCAGCCGAAAAGTATTTTGTCCGAAAATATTACCACAGTCTTTGTCGAACATATTATAATATTATATATACTGTGTGTAACAACCATAATAGTTAAATAATAATAAAGGAATTTATTACCAGAGAGTAATTGAACATCCTTTTAACGGTAAACTAATATTACAGTGTAAATGGTTTATCATTTAATCATTTATAAACGTGATGGCAACTGATAATAATACCGGAAAATAGGAGATAATATTTTTCGGATGAAATATTTATCGGATTAAATACGGTTCGGATAAAATATTTTTCTTCTGAAATACGTGTCGGATAAAATAATTTTCGGCTAAAATACGTTTTGGACGAAACATTGTCTACGTTTTTCTTTTCGGTGTGTGTATTTTCCTGGTAAAACGCTGTTCGGATGAAATATTTTTCGGAAAATGTATGCACTCTCGTGATCGTTTACGACTCACTCGAGCACAAAGCCGTCCAGCGAAAGAATATGAAATTGCCTACATAATACTCCTTACTATACGGCAGTCGGTCAAAATTCCTTAATATTCGACTGACCATTTTCAAAAAGGAAAAGCAGTTAACGCCGCGTATTTTAGTTAAAAACAATATATTTTTATGGGATGTTTATGTACGTATAGGACGTAGCTATAAATATACACTACATATTTTACCGTTCGGACGAGAAACGTTCAACATACATTTAGTGCACATTCTGTCGGCAAGTTATTTGCATATTGCAGATAATATTACAGTACACCCATTAAATCTCCATATTTTTAACGTGCGATTTATTACCGCACAAGCAGCGGCGACACTTCCTGCGATTAAATGATAATATTGATAAACTGCAGTCGTTATTTGTCTAAAAATGATTTTTCTTTTTTCGAGCACTTCTATAGCATCATTCGTTTACGAGTGGGTACCTACCTGCTGGGATTAAAAAATTAACAGTCCGTTTCCCGAGAATCGTATGTTTTTAGTCGAGTACAAATATTTTTTTTTACGTAAAATGCACGTACCTACGGATACTTGACCACGTCCGTGTACAAGTGGTGTATCGTATAACATAATTTATAACGACCGCCGTCGAACGTGATCGAATTTTTTCGAGAACACAAATACAAATACAACCGATGGGTGGGATGGTATACGCGCATATACATCACACCTTTTCGTCGGAGGAAGATGATAAAAAAAAAAAAAACCACCGAACGCTCGTAACGATATTACCGTCGTTGGTCAATGCGGTTAACCGCTCGGTGTATACCACGGAGTAGTATAACGTGATATTATATGGTACCGAAACGGGTTTATATTATTATGACGTTCTAATAATACACGACCGACAACATATATTATATTATTATTATTATTATTATTATTATTATTATTATTATTATATACGCCCGCGAGTAAACGAGGTGATACGATTTATGACCGCGCGTATAATTCGACGTGTTTGCCCGCCATCGTACGTGGCGCAGGCGGACCGTGGCCGGACGTGTGTCTAATAATTTTCGGACCGACGAGGACATGTCCGATCGGTCCATATATTATTATATATAGGTACACATTAAAGATCTATTTATCGATATATATTCCATCGGTATATTATACGGTACTACACAATGTGGTTACTATACCCGAACGTTGGTTACCGATCGATCTTCAATGTTACGATCGTGGATAATCGCCGGTTCTAAATCCGAACGGTTTTCAAAATTATTTTTGGTATCGTTTGCGTTTTCGAGACGCTTAGACGCGCATACGTTTCAAGCTGAAAACAAAACTTTTAAGCGTATTAGTTACAAAAAAAAAAAATCCGGAAAAGTGAATAAATTCTATATCGTACGTTTCGCATTGATTTTGATAAAAACATGAATTATCCCGGAAAGTTTCGAAATATTTACTTCGATAAAAGTAAATTGAACCTATACATATCCCATGAGCATAATATGCTACATCATCAAAAAGGATCTCAGAAACAAAGAAAAAGAAAAGCCCTTTATATTATCTACTATTATTTATTTTTGTTTGTTTTTTTTTTTTTTTTTGTAATATGAGTAATATGAACAACACGCAATGTTCCCCATGAATGTCCTATATTATATAAGTGATAATCATAACGATATAATAATGACCTAACAAAATATGTCTTTGAGAACCCAAGTTTAAATATGTGTCCCAATTCCTAAAGCCTATGAAAAAAAAAAATAGAAATATTTATTTTTAATTACAAATTAATGATTTTAATTTATTATAGAATTTAATATATTTTTAATAATACTATTATTATAAGTTCAGAAGGAATAGAAATATTGTAATGTAAACATATGAAATAAATTAATCATAGATAATGAAAATTTTTCTTTTTTTATCTTTAGACAAAATTTATTTTACGAAAGTTATATTTAATTTTACTGAAATTATACTTTTAAAAGTCGTGAAATGTGTATAAAGTAAACTCCCGAATACTGTAATTTATTGACCTAAATATTCCTTGAAACTTAAGAGGTAAAAATAAATTTAAATAAAAACTGATATTTTAAAATAATTTGATATACCTATGAATCAAATTTAATGGCTTATAATAAATCGAAAAATACTCGTATATATAAAAGTATAGAAAAAATGTATAGTTACATTTTTCCTATATTTTTTTAGAAAAAAAAATAAGAAGAGGTTGAAATATCTCCAGATTTTTTAAATCTAATAAACTATGACTATATTTATATATGGGTATATCTATATTTTATACAAAAAAGAGAAAACAGAATATTAATTTGAAATTAATACACTCTGGATAATTTTTATTGTATATTGATATTGTAATTGTAATTGTTAAATGTTAATCATCATAAATAGAGCAACAGTGTGGTACAAATCATCAAATTTAAATAAATTCCATCTCATATGGTATATATTGCTAAAGGATGATCCATAGAAGCAAATTTTATGATCGAACCCTATAATGCTATTAGTTAATATTCTGAAGCTTAATTTCAATTCTCATCTTAAACTTAAGAGGATGCTACACACTAATTTTAGTTCTATAAGTACAACTTCTCTCTTAATAATCGCAGAATCAAAATGTATACAAAATATGAAAAATGAAAATATTTAATATGCTTACGTTTTTTTAAATTATTTTTAAAATATTATTAAATAATTTTATGTTGTTGAATTTTCATTTCTTATATAATTTTATGAATATTGCCTATACAGAACCCCTTAAACAGCGCGTGTATAGAATCCTCTTAATTGTAAAAATAATAATACAACTATACATAAGTACCCTAAAATAAGCAGATCTTATAAATATAATCAATTTAAATTCGTTGGAAGGCGATTTTGAGGTTAAATGGTAACTCGCACCGTTTATTATGTCCATTACAATGTGTGCAAATCACAAAGAAATCTAGAAAAGACGTGTCGGATAAATTCGAAACGACCCATAAATAGTAATATATTTCAAATTTTCGAAAAACTAATAAATATTTTAAATTCACGCCATAAATGTCCTGAGGGTGGAAATCAAGATTCTACTATATACCTGTATAATAATTATTGTATATGCGTAACACCAGAAATATAATAGACTTCTACTTTGTTCTCTAACCACTACCAAAAAATGCCTTAAGGCCACGCATCAAAGAAATACAAACGTAGGCAAAGTATATGCTTTAATGAACATATACGTAGTTATACCACTACCATGGTTATAAACCTAATGCAGACAGCAGACGCCAAGACGTGCATTTAATCGAAAAATAACAATAATGCTTATGTATACGACTCGTATCACTATATTAAATTATAGGTATGTTCTATAAGTGTATAAAAATAATTTATATATAGGTATAAACATAGTATAGGTATACTAAATAAAATAATAATAAAATACAAAACGATGAATTATAATATTATTGTCAGGTAGGTAAACAACGTCTATAGACATTATATTCTATGATATGGACCGCACATTCCACACCAACATGAGACACTGTCTCATCATTCATTAACGCAAGATGCGAGCTGAGAAAATCATGAGTTAACAAACCGCGTTATTATTCCAAGAATATTTGAAACTGTAGGTACGATTCAAAGAACAAATATTGGAACAATATCTGGCATGATATTCCATGATTTTCCCAACTCCTATCGTTAGGTTGTATTTTGTTTTCTCAATTGTTGGCTGACTTCTGAATATACGTGCAGTCCATATACATATATACACGATGCAAAGAGAGAGAAAATAGGTGAATTAAATATAATAATATATCGTGCAAGCGATGATTTAAAAAATTTCAACTATCGATTGACATTTTTACGAGATCATCATTAAAGAAGCACAATGTTTTTAACCAATATAGTTGCTAATTATCATATATTACAGTTCATACAGTTCATCCGAAATCAACCCACACACAAAATAATACAATTTATATAATAACGTCAAATAAAATCAAGCATATACGTTTTTCTACATATCGTACTCATAATAAATATGCTAATAAAAGGCGTAAAAATAATAGTTATCATAAATAATAATAGTAAAAATAATAATATAATTTCTATATACAAAATCTAAAAAAAAAAAAAATAATAATAAATTATTATTCGTTTAACGGCATACGTATATGAGACGTGCACTAAATCCAACAAAAAAAAAAACAGAAAAACAAACAAAATTGTATATTATGTAATTTAGGTGTGGAACGTTATTTCGGAAGATCCGCGTGCGTTACAACTACGAAACTCTAAAATATCATAATACATAATATTACATTATACTTTTACTAGAGATCAAATTGTGAGGTTTTGTAGGGAAAATTTGGAAAATTTTTAAATAATAAAAAAAAAAATAGTTTTGATATTTAGTTACACACCGGTGCTTGATAATAAGTGAATAGACGATAAGCGAGAAGATGACGGTAAAAATAAATACTCCACTGAAAACGTTTATGATTTTCAAACTTTTGTAAGATATACCTATGTATTTTATTTTCTCTTTCTTTATTATTCAAAATGTTGAATTTTTTCCGAAAAACTCGGTTAATTTTCCAAATTTTTTCCCAAAAGCAAATGTTTTCATGAAATTTTGATCTCTATACTAATATATATATATATATATATATACAGTTATATGTACAAAGCTAAACGAACGACTTATATGCGTTTATGGACACATATGGGACTTTGGCGTTCACCACGGCCGCCACATCGGATCGCGTTGGGCGGCTACGGCGGCGGCGGCGGCGGCGGCGTCGTTTTGCGGAGACGACGACGACGACCGGCCGAAAGTGGGCCTGGTGGGTTTGGGCCGGACCACCGTGTGCGGGCCCCGGTTGGACGCGGCCAAGGCGACGGGCCTCTGGTGCGGCATCGGCGAGGTGACAGCCGCGGAGACCGCGGTCAGTAGCTGTGGACTGCACGGTGTCATCGGCGGCGCGGTCGTACCGGGAGGCGCGGCCGGCGGGTCGCCGCCGGACGGTGGCGTGTGGCCGCGAGCCGCGGCCTCGGACCGGACGGCGGCGGCGGCGGCGGCAGCGGCGGCGACATCGATCGGGTCGCCGTTGGACGTGGCCGCCGTGGTGACGGTGGCCGGCGAAATCGTGGCCGCGGTCACGGCGGCCGGGGGATGCTTGTTGGCGGCGGCCGGTAGTTGTGATTCGAGCGCGCGCGACACCGATTTGGCCAGATACTCGACCAGCCGGCGGCCCACCACCGAGTCCAGGCCCGGTAACGACAACAGGAAACTGCACGCTTCGCTGGCGCAATGACTGAAGCCTTCCTGTGGAAAAAAAAAAAATAAAAATACGTAAACATTAAAGTCATTTATGTTGTAAAGTTTGTACGATAACCCCTTTCGATGGTTCGGACAACACGTATGTAAATTATATTATATTGTAGTTCCCACGCAACGTTTCGCAATCACGTGTCGTCGATTTTACGCCACGTCCCCGTAACACCGGTCGTTATCACATATTATTCATGTTCACAATTTGTGATAACATAATATTACCTTAAGTACAATATTTTAGGTTTACCGTACACCAACACAACTCATTGTGTAACAGCTGCAATGTTGATTAAGTTACTTTTAAAAAGTAACTAAGTTACGGTACTGGTTACGGAATTAAAAGGTAACTGGATTACTTTTTAGTTACCTAAATACAATAGTGATAGCGTCACATTACTTTTTCAATTCAAAAGTAACTAGTTACAATGACGTTACTTTCAACATTTTTAAATATGCAAAAATTAAAAAATTAAAATAAAATGTCAAAAATATCTATATAATATTTTTTTCTGATAGTTGTCAGTCGAATATTACAAAATTCTATATCATGCCTACTCCAACTTATTGTATAAAATCGTTAAAATTGTTAAATATCTATTTTTCGCAGATATATGATGGGTCATCGGCAATTTTAGACGAATTTATTAGAATAAATTGTATTTTTTATTTATAAATATGTACCAACGCGTTATTTTACTAAGTAACTTATAGATAATTAACGTAGTTACTCTTACGTTACTACAAAAATTAAATAACGAAGTTACTATAACGTTACTCGAAAATGTAACTACGTTACAATAAGAAGTAACGTCCGTCACGTTACTATCCAACACTGGTAACAGGAATGGCCAAAATAAAGAATTATTTTCGAATAAATACCAAATATACATTACTAATCTACATATCTAATATATATAACTATTCAATATTTTAACCAATATTATACTCATATGCCCTAATACAATGTGTATGTATTTGTCAATAATTTAAAGACAAAATTCGAATAATTGTAACTATTAGATACAATTCACAACGAATGATCGATATTTTCATATTTTATTGTTTCCTTTTACTGAAATCTGTAGTTCATCGGTACCTCATATTTTGATGGGTTTTTGACATAAATCAACAAATTCTACATCGTTTAATGAGTTACGAAAATATAAACGTTCATCTATAGTGTTTTGAATTTTTCATTGATTATTGTATAACGTTAATTATTTGTAGTTATCATGTAAATATAAGCGTTATTATTTTTCGTAATTTTGGTTGACACCAGTGTACTCATATAATAAATAATAATATGTAAATCAAGAACTATCAAATAGGGTACAGATAGATCGGTACCATCCTCAATAGTGACAATGATATTTAAATTTTTAAAACTAATCAATCAAGTCATTATATATTATAGTGCGAAGTATGAATTAATACATATTTATAGAAATATATATATAACATATTAAACATGTATAAAAACAACATTTATAAAATACAAATTACTTATAGGTTCATACGGTATATTTCATCGAAATATATTTTGGTTTTAATCAAATATTTTCACTTATTCGTAAGTATATATCAATATGAATAGTCTATTTACGCATCTACAATATATATATTATATATTATAACATATCCTATAGGTATATTTACCAAAATTTGGTACCGGAAATGATATTTTATCGAACAAAAAAAAAAATATAACAGAATACAATTATGAATAATTTTTAGCGACCCTTAAAACTCTATATTTTACCTGTAACAAAAAAAGAGAAATCTACAAAAAAATTAAAAAAAAAAAAAAGGGTAATCTGGTACTCAATCCGGTGACAATAGAATATTGCAAATAATACATTTATTTTAGTTCACTATACAGGAATGTGTATTGTTATATTAAATCTCCGATTTTACAAAATACGTTAAACGTGTTTACTCTTTAAAAATAAAATTATTTGGCACCTGAGATTTATACTACATTATATTTCATTACTAATATTTGATCAGAAATTATAGTTTCAGCCATTCCCCGTCATTCCTATCTTTTATTTTTGATACTTTTTAACGAAATAATTTTATTTTGTGAGTAAGCTAACATTAAAATTCAATATTAAGTTTAGTTATTAAGATGAGTTTGAATAATGCAATTTTCTGTTAAGAGTGAAAGTAAAAACAAAAAAAATCCTGCCTATATATAATTTGAAAAACACTATACTTTCAGATTTTTATTTTATTGTGATGGGCGTTTGGAGTCAAATTATAGTACTTATAGTTATTATAAAAATAAATTATTTGAAAATTCACTTAACCCACTCATTCCCACATAATGGACAATTGAAAATATTGTGTAATTTTGATTATTATTTTACACGCGACCAAAAAAATATGTATAAATGGCATTAAGTGTGTCAAATAATAATCGAGTAATAATACAGTTTGTTGATTTAACTTTAAAAAAAACACGAATGTAATTATATTACACCGATACTCACTTGAAATTTGTACGCTTCTTCGACAGGATCTCTCCTGGTGATTTTCTGTAAATGTTTAACGGTAAATTCCAAAATGTCTGCTTTTTCGAGTTTGTCGACGTTTTCACCTTCGGCCTATATACAAATAAACCGAAAATTTGTTAAAATATGATTTGTTTAAAATCGAAAATAAAACCGTTTCAAAATTCACTCACCTCCAATGCTGTAAACATTAGATCTTTTAATTCGTCCAAACATCGATTAATACGTGCACGACGCTTTCGTTCCAATAACGGTTTTGTTATCTATATTAAAACAATAACATTATAATTACAATATTTAAAAAAAATTTTGTATTTTTTATCAAACATAAGTCTAATTAAAAAAAATTTCATAATATGCAATTGTTTTCTAGTATTATAGAACCCACTAATTATATCTATAAAACCTGCACTACAAAACGTTCTTCTAAAATAAGGTATACACAATTTCAAAATTCACACAAAACCATGCTACATGTCTACATATATAACATTATACTATTTATACTATACTATAAAAATCAACCAAACGCATATATTATATATACCTAACTATCGACTGTCTTACTAGAAAACCTTTTTTCCCATCATTTCCCGTGGACACAAATATACTATAGTAATAGTATCCGGCTAAAATCAAAATATATAAAATTCGTTTGTACATTTGCATGTTAAATAATCGTACCATTTTATTCACGATAGAAAAATAATAAGGTACTTTGAAATGTCTCATTAAATTGTAAAAAAAAAAATTACAATTGAGGGTCACATAAAAAAGGCAAATGTAGCTAAACATAGTATATAGATACAATAGTTACATATTACTCTGACAAAATATGTAGGTACCTATCTAAATACAAGATACACAATTATGTATTTTAGTAGGTACCTAACTCTTGACATATACAAGTTACCAGCTATGCGTCAACAATTATATTTTCATGAAGAGGATATTGTTTTTAAATCACGACAAAATACTTAAAAATATATGTTATGAAAATTAGTTAAGACAAAGATTAATAATTAATCTTAATCTATACCACTTATTGGTATATTGATAAAAATAATTTTACTTAAAGAATCAATTTTTTTTACTCAAATACAGTTGTATAAACAATTTATAAATACAATTATATTAGTATAAGTTTAATGTACCGTCGTAGTGTGTAGCCAAAATGATTAAAAAAAAAACATTTGAATAACTAAAAAAAATTAACAAACTCGTATTTATTAATTATTAATCAGTTAATTACTTGTACGAAATGTACAAGTTATAAATGTAACACGTACCTAACCGGGTAACTGTCCAGTCTTGATAACAATACGACGTACATCAAATAAAACCACACACGTCGATGTACCTACGATATAGGGTGGGACGGTTTGGGTTTAAAAGAAATATGAAAAATGTAAACACAATGAACCGCAGTCGGAATGTCGTATTGGAATATCGACCTTTTTATTTTTTTTTTATTTTGTCATCCGTACTCTAAGTCTATTGTATTTCGAGTGCATATTTCGGATCTTGAGTTAAAACTGCGGATGCCCAGTGTAAATGCGTATGTGTCTATGAAAAAAAAAAAATTCGAATATATACCCGCTCGACGGGACGTTGAAATAATACACTGTATGTATGTACGCGCGCGTTACACTTTTAGGTCAATGGATATATAATAATAATTTCAAAAATATAATTTTTATAATAAAAAACGTTGGCCGGCAACTATATATGCGTGTACATATACAGGGCACATGTGGTCGCATTTGCGGTCGGAAACGATTTGATTCGAGACCCAGTAGTCTAGACCGAAAACCCGAGCACTCCCAACGCCGAACGTTTCTTTGAACACGTGTTGGCTCGCCTCGGAAACGTGGTCCGGACGCATCTTTTGGGGCAGGGGGAGGGGTCGTTCAAATATTACGTCGGCACATTTTTGACCATTTTAGACACCCTACTCTCTCTCTCAATCGTCAGCAAATTGTCAGCAAATGGTACCCCCTCCATTGAAACAAAAAAAAATAAATAAATAAATAAAAAATTTCCGAATTTAATATGAATTCATTTAAAAATAAAATATGGAAAATAATGTTGTTTGAATTTTATTTTACACGTTTTTATTACTGTTGACGTCAGCATGGTTCTAACCCCCCCCCCCTTGCCCCTAAGCGCTCACGTAATACAGGCTTGAACACGCTCCCTTTGATAGTTTTCGGAAAAATCGGAATGTTTTTTTTTTTTTTTTTACTACGTCGCGGCCGGAAGGACGGAAAACAAACTGTCGCTTACCTTTCGATACTGTACGGTCCGAGAGATCGGCGACGGCGTGGGCGAAAACATGATGTGTACACAACAACACGGACGGGAGGAAAAGAAAAAAAAAAAAGAAAATAAAACTCGAAAACACGACGCTCGCACGATCGTAACGCGGCGCGCGCGCCAAGTGCTCGCCGGACGACGGTAGGTAACAGACTGACGCGGCCGTGCCCGTCACCCGGTGCCGCCGCCGCCGCCGCCGCCGCCGCTACCGGTCGCACGCCGTCTCGTATACATCATCCCCTTCTGGCGAGATGTGTGCGCACCCTCCCGGCGGGACCGACCGTCCGTCCGTCTCGCGCGCGCGCGCGCGCGCCCCCGTCACCCCCTCGGAAGAGGTTTGGTTCCCACGGACGACGGGCCCCCCTCCGTCTCGGCCGGGCGCGCGCGCGCTCGTAATTATATTATTTCGTCCGACGCGTCGTCGTGACGCGCGCGGCCTCCTCTAACGCGGACTGCTGCGCACAGTCACGCGTACCGCAACACGCGGGAACTCGCCCCGTCATCATCTGGTTTCGAATAACAACACTCGTCGGCGATAATAATAATAATAATAATAATAATAGTAAAATAAACAATATAATTATTAAACGATTGTAATGGATCGATGATATGTACCTAGGCTGTTACGTTACGTTAGTTGGTATAGGTGTATAAAAAATATTAAAATGAAATTATAATCAGGTGAAACCCCCCCTCCCCAAAAAAAAATACCAAAAATTGCGTTAAAAACGTCAATACCGGTATATAGGTATATACCTATATTAACCGGGTTCTAACCTTTCGGCGAACACATGTATAGGTATCTACAACGAGACGGCTATAGAAACTATTATAGCTGCATGGGAATTATTCGAATATTCAAAATTCGAATAGGTCAGTAAATATTTGAACATAGTAACGTTTTTATCGTAAAAATATCATTGAATAATGAATAATACTATTTGTGCAGTGATTACCTCCTTCTTCTTCTCCTTCGCCTTCTCTCCCAACTATTTGGGGTCGGTCACCCTGGTCCTACACTTCCACTTAACTCTATCTCCCGAATCTTCTTCACTTACTCCCACCTTCCTCATATCACTCGCCATCACATCCTCTCATCTCTTTTTCGGTCTTCCTCTCCCCCTCTTACCAACAACATGCATTTCCCTTACTAATCTTACTGCCTCGGTCTCTTCCCTCCTTAATACATGGCCGAGCCATCTTAACTTATTCTCTCTCATTTTGTCTACTATCGAAACTACCCCTATACTACCTCTGATATACTTATTCCTTATTTTATCCTCTCCAGTAACTCCACTCATCCACCTTAACATTCTCATCTCAGCTACACTCATTCTCTGTTCTATCTTTCTGTCTACTGCCCAACATTCTATTACATCATTGCAGGTCTCACCACTGCCTTATACAATTTACCTTTTAACAGTTATCTTTTATCAGTGATTACCTACATCGTATATATATATTATCATATATAATATATGTTTAATTTTCATCATTTCACAATAAAAGTGCCAAATTGTTCACCTGCATTTACCTAATATGTGTGTTATTATTATTATTATTATTATTATTAGAAAATAGATAAATCTTTCATAAATTTAAATTTTGTATAATTAATTACATCTATTCGAATATTCGAATTATTTACAGTAGAAGTATTTGAATTCAAATAATTCGATTATCATAATATACATTACAACCCTACTAAAAACGTATTTTCAATTCATTAGATTGAAAATAAATAAAAATTAGTCAAGCTTTTAAAAATATAACTAATTTCTTATTGAATGTCCCTTTTATAACAATAATTTAATGTTAGGCAGAAAAACATAACTGATATTTTATTTTACACTAAAAATTAAATAAATATATAAGAATAACTAAACTAAAATACACGTACATTAAAATTGGACAATACTAATATTAACTAATCAATCAACATTTTTAATTGTTAATATAAACAAAATACTAAATATTATATACGAGGTTTGGAATTTTAATAAAGACTTTAAATTATATAAAATATTTTATAAATGTAGAAGAAATAATAAAATGACAAATTAAGTTGCCATGGTTAATTATTTATTTTTTTAATAATAGGTATTATACTTACCGAACTTGGCCCAGAATCGTGTCTCGAATACAACTTATAATTAATACACTATAATGTCCAAGGGCCAAAAGACCAAGGACGGTAGATTAACTTCCAACATTAATATATCTGGATGACTTTTTATTATTTAATATTTTTTTTTAGTTTTTATTATTTTTCAACAAAGTGTCTTTATCGCTCTTTATACACGCATGATAAAATATTGAAAAAAATACTAAAAAAAAAAAATGGTTTCGATATTAAATATATACTTGCAGTCTTGAGTACCTATCAAAAAAGTATCAATCAATACGTGTTTTTAAAAAAATATTTGGTCCGGATAGAAGATCATGTTTGGTATAGATCTAAAAATATTCAATACTATTACCGCAGTTTTGAAACTGATATTATATTTTCAGTCCTTTTCCAATCCTTGCATAATATTTTGAATCCCAAAAACGATGATAATATTTTTAATACCTACATAAATTATACGCGAAACTTCATTTACATTAGGCAAAAAATGTTGTATGTCCATAAAAAGATTTCCGCAGTAATTAAGTATGGTCTTTGAAAAAAAAAAATGTTTTTAGTCACCTTATTTTATAAGGTCTGATAATATTAAACCTACCAACCTACCTAAAATCTTAACGCGTTATGTTATGACGTAATAATAGGTACCTATATTATTGCTCTTCGAGATTAAAAACTTTTTTTTATCACTATTATATTGACTTAATATTTTTTATGTGTGGTAAAACCGTGAAAATTATAGTTTTAGATTTTCTACGAAAAAACTTGTAGTACCTATACACATATATTTAACAGTTTAATCGGCTTATTATACGTACCTAATTATTATATAAACTATGAGAATCACTAATAAAATTTAATTCAAGTGCAATAAACTAATTAGCATGTAAATTATGAAAGGTATTGAAATCTATTTTATGATATTATCTATTTATTTTACTCAATATTTGATGATTGGATTAACTTTTTTTTTTTTCCACTTATTATACTTTATATATATATATATATATATATAATATATTATATTTTTTATTAAGTGTATTCAGATAAAATTTTTAGCTCTTTCAATAAATAGTACTTCTATATAGGTATATTTACATACAAATGACGAATAAAGATATAAATTATTTACAAATATAACATAATTTATTCTGACGTTTCCTTGTTTTAATTATGACAACACATTTTAATAACATAATATCTATATCATAGGATAAAAGATCACTTTTCATAACACATAATATAACATAATAACAATAATAACTAAGACAATCAATGTGAATAATGTGCAAGGGTTAGTCGCACTCTAAAAAAATATAAAACCCTTAGGGTAAAAACGTTTGAGTAGTAAAAAAGTAATTATTTATCTACCCGAAATAATAAAATATAAATTATATACCTAATATTACAATTATTTTTCATTAATTACATTTTAAATATATAAGGCTCAGGACTAATTGACATTCTTCATATTCGCGCAAATAACTTTAACTTGGTATGTTACAATTGATTTTAGAAAACAATCATACAACATTACAAATTATAAACTTTAGTTTTATTCATATTTTGGCGATTTTTTTTTTTCTTATCTAATGCGAAAGTTAGCCGCTAGGTTATTGTTGCGCATAGGTTTAATCAATTTACCTATATCAGGATTCCACTTTTGAGGTACCTAAATTCAAGGCTGGGCAAGTTAATTAACGATATTTTTTAACTCGTTAAGTTAAGTTAATTGAAAATAATATAAGCTAAGTTAAGTTAAAAGTTACTCGTATATTTTTTATTAATTTTAAAAGTTAAAAGTTAACTTTGAAAAAAAAGTCACTTAACTTGGTTAAAAGTTAAAATTTCCTAATTAGGAAAAAAAATCAATATACCTATTATATCGTAAAAAGGTAAAAAAGGATGGTTACGCTCAAAAAAACTACTCGGGAATTCTTCTGCCTGAAAAAGTGTATACATGTAAAAATAAAAATACAGCACGTCATTTTAAAACCCATGCATAAATAAGAAATCAGAAAATAACTCCTAACGGCCAAGATACCTACATTATTGTTTGATTCACACTAATGTAGTGTAAAATAAGCAGTATCTACTACTTCAATATATTTTCTATACTGAATGAACATAAATACCAGCCTCCATGTAGTTAAAAAGACCGGGCTCAGCCCAATATTCGTGTGCGTGAGTGGTACATCGATTCTTAACGATTACGTACGTGCTATTCTAGGTACCTACTAAAATTGCGAATAAGTACCAAAAAGTAAAATCTCATTCAAAAATTTGCATTGTTCTTCGGGCAAAATTTAACTTGAATTAGATACTTTTGTCTAAAGTTAACTTGAAGTAACCACGTTAATTTTAATAAAAAAGTAACTTATTAAGTCAAAAGTTAATCTGAAAAAAAAAGTAACGCGTTAAGTAACTTAATTAAAATTAACTTAACTTTTTAACTCAATTTTAAATTTTAACTCGTTAATGCCCAGCCTTGCTTGAATTCCACACTGATAATTTGACGGAAAACCGACAAGAATTTACACTACAAATGAAATTTCTCGGAGACAATACACATACAACTATTCGATTTTATCCGTTTAAAACGCAAATCGTCACACAAATCGCCGTGTAAAATGGATCACACCGATAATGAAACGCATACTATTATATTATAATAATACGAATAATATTACCATATACGTTATCGAAAATAAGTCTTGTCCGGCGGAAGTGGTGCGGACAAATCGATAAAGAACAGAAGAAAAAACGAAAATCGTTTATGGAGGACAATATTCGTATCATGGAAGGGGAGGTTATGACGACGAGTATAGTGAAAAATATAGTAAAAAAAAAAAAAAGGAATTACGAGAGAACGAGAAAAACTCCCGGGAGTTTCGATGATCTTTTTTACTCCATGGGTGTCGAATATATATATAAAATGATGGTGGGAGGGGGGAGCGAAGGACACGGTCAAATGGACGGCCGCCGCCGCGGAATTATTATCGACATTATCCGGTAATGTACCGGTGATATATCGTATTTATATAATATATATATACTTATAATAATATATTATAATACAATATTATATTATAACAATAATAACGGCGTGGCCGTCACAAATCGCGTTCATTCATCCGTCGTCGTGTCCCTGCAGTGTATCTCGTCATTGATATAGAAAAAAAAAAAACAAAACAAAACAAATCTAAAAAGAAAAAAACGACATTCGGCGGCGCGCGCGTTCGCGGTGGGAAAACCCGAGATAATGCGACGACACGCACGCGAGACTCGTATAGTATATATACCTGTATATATATATATATATATATATATATATATATACTTATACTATATATATACACATACATATACATATACATATATATATATATATATATATACATATACATATTGTATTGTTGTCGTTTTGTTACTTTACCGAATCGTATACATAAGATCGTATATACACGTCATTATATTATATACATATTATTGTGTATTGCAGTCGTGGTGTATAATATATATAATATACACACAGTGAATGCGAGACGGAAAGGAATATACGTAAGTAAGAAAACGGCCCCCGAGAGAAGAGACGGAGAATAATAATAATAATAATAATAATAATGATAATAAAAAAAAAAATAAATAAATAAAAAAAAACCTCCAAGACGAAATAATAATAATAATAAAAAATAAAAAAAAAAAAAACCGGCGATAATAAAACACTCGTCGTGAAACGGACTTCTCAGGAAGCGTGGGAACGGCGCGCGAGTGGCACGTAAGACAGACTCGCGTACGGGCCGCGCGAGCGCGGGCGCGTGGTGAGACCGACGGAAGGAGGCCCGCCCGCCGAGAACTACTTTAATATTATATTATTATTATTATTATATGTACGTATATATATATATATATATATACGTTAGCTATATACGAGATAATATGCGACGTACATACCACTACCGTGGTCCTGCGCACGCGCCCGTAATAATTATACCGTACCGCGTTATTTTATAATGATAATAATAATATCTTATATTATCTATAATATATTATCATATGCGTCGTCGCAATATGTACACACACACACACACACACGTATAAATATTGTACACGTCCGCGTACATTATTTTACGATAATAATAATATATATTATTTTAATCAGTGCACCGAACCAAATTTCATTGGTATAGAATTAACACGATAATATGCAATAATCAAATTTTCGACAAACGCCAATGTTTGTTGAAATAATACAGTTTTCATTATTTTATCAATGAAAAATGTGTTTACAATAACAATAATTCATTTTGTAAATTTCACAAGATATACCTATGTCTTAATATTTAATAAAAAATAATTTGTAAAATCATTACAGATTTTATTATTATAATAAAATATGTTATTAAATTGAAAAATATTCCGTTTAAATTGACGACTATTTTAATCAACAAATGGGCGTTTATTCTACGAAGTAGGAAGAAAGAAATGAACACAAAATATTTATAATTGAATTGACAAGATATTTGTTAATTCAAATACATTCGTATTCAATTAGACAATTTTACCCAAGACATTGATAAAAGATATTGTTAAATCAATAATACGTTTTGTTATTTTACTGTTAAATTAACAAATATTTTATTTCTAAATCAACAAACATTTTATTGGACG
>JAIPRL010007258.1:8651-24171 GCA_025469235.1 Pemphigus obesinymphae
CGCTCAATACCACAATAAAATCATCTTCGGTCGTAATCTCTCTAGGTTCAGATAAAATACGCATCTCAGCGGTATACAAACCCCCCCCCGCCTCGCTCTCACTGACAATGACCTTCGAATCCTGACAAGCGGTTGCGAGTGGTTCATCATAGCAGGAGACCTAAATGCGAAACACCCCCTTTGGCACAGCCGTATCTCAAATCCTGCCGGCATCACACTTTTCAACTTCGTCTCAAACTCAGACTTCACAGTCACTGCTCCTAACACCCCAACCTTCTACTCTAACATTCGAAATCACCGCCCAGACGTTCTGGACATCGCTCTCACCAAACTCCCCACCAAACAATAACAGCATCCAGTCTCAACGAACTATCTTCCGACCACAACCCAGTCCTCCTCGAAATCACCGACGCACCAATCTCTGCAACCCCTCCACCACCATCCTTTCGTATTAACTGGAAAAATTCACGCATATCCTAGATCAACTTTCTAAAATCAAAACCCCCGCACTAAACTCAGAGTCCAACATGGACAAAGCAATATCAGACATTACCCTCGCATTTCAAACAGCAATCGAAAAATCCAAATATCAATTCTCACAAAAACAATACTACCTAACACGTCTACCACCTGAAATTCTAATAGAAATCTCTAACAAAAACCGTCTCCGGCGTCAATGGTAACTCTACCGTGACCTGGATACTAAATGCCGCTTAAATCAAAAAATCTCGTATATCAGATCTATGCTGGCCCATACTATACCGCACTAGGTGCGTGCGTCATGCTGTCATCGCAACATTTGTACTGAATAAGTTGTTTTTATTTTTTTTTCCCTTATTTATAGTACTATAAACTATTGTCAGTCTAGGCATTAAATAAAAAATAAATAAATAAATAAATTATTAATTGTAGGTATATTATTTATATCAGATATAAACAAAATTACAAAAATCTGTTCATTAAGTAGGAAACTGACACACAAACTAGAGTTAAATTAATCATTATATCCATATAATTTAGTGCTATCTATCTGAAAAATGACATATTTTATTAAATCATTAGTACTTAATATTACCACTTCGGGCAATTATAAAAAAAAAAAAAATTGTGTTGAGTGACTAGGGCTAAATTTATTTAAATATATAACAAAAGTTGGTAAATCGATTAAAATAATTAATTATACCAGTAATTCATAATAATAATAAAAAATAAATAAAAATTTTAATATACCTAATACATATTATGAACCTCAATTCAATTTATATTATCTGTCCATGTATTATACATACAAATGACACTATTATCCAGTTTATAATTGATTATGTTTCTATTGTGTATACAGAACAATGTTTGGGTATGTAAATTTTAAGTTTATAATATTAATTATTTTAGAGTATGTTTATTTCATACATTCGATACTAACATAGTACACTAACATCTACAGAAGAGTTAGATAAAGATGACCTTAATATTGTTTCATTAAATGGTAAGTACATTTTTATAAATATAAAAATAATGTAGTATAAACCTATCCAGTAATTATATTGTAGTATTAAATCAATTTGTACCTATATACAATTTGATAATTTGGTAAATTTCTAAAATCTATGATGCTAAAATGTGATTTAATTATCATGCAAATATTTTTCTTTGTAATGTGTATTTTTTAATTTTTAATTTTAATTTAATTATGGTATAAATAACTTAATAGTGCTAAGAAATTTGTAATATTATTCTTAATATTGAAATGTAGAATTTGGTATAAATGTCAATAGAAAACATGATTATATTTCAAGTAATTCTTTTCGTCTAATTTATTACATATCCATTGCGTAATTTGTTTCCAATCTTTCGAAAATTATACACAAATAGACGTAGAGAAGACACTGACCCAAAATTGTTTCTCATTACTCATTACTCATTGAACGTTTGCCTTTGCGTTTGGGAATACGCAGTGTAATGATTGTAGGAGACGTCTAAAGTCTTTACTATCTATCGGTTTATTAGTTTAATTTAGAGGCCGGATTTCTCTCTACTGCCAACTTTGACATGCAGAGCGCCAATATTGATTGAATATTGGCATAAAAGTATAAAGGTCTGCACACACTGCCATGGTTTTCTGTGGTGATAACCAATGTAATATTTAATATTAGCCCTAATAACGGCCTTACCGTTTTACAACAAAATGGGTATGTCTTGCTACAGGGGTGAACAATATAAAGATAGGCATACACTACCTTGTGACTGCTCGCTGGATACAGTGGCCTTGTCGCAAGAGCAGGTCACCGGGTGCTATTGCAAAATATGCGCGCTGGGGGGACCGTAGCGGGAGTCCTGAAAAGGACGTGTATGTGGATCCGGGCTGCGGTCGTCCCCGGGCGGTGGCTGCCGGTGAACGCAAGTAGGTCCGGCCGGCGTTGTCAAGGGAAATCCGTGCCGCTCTGTCGTTTCACGGGACGTTGGCTGCCGGTTAGTCTTCATCACTGATGTTCTTCGAACGTCGGCTCACGAATTAATGCCCGGCCGGCGTCTTCGAGTCGTTCGGTGGAGCTTCCTGATGGCTCGTCACTGGTTGTCTTCTGTGACTTTTATCCTTCGGTTTAGTTATGTAGAGTTAATGGGTTTGAAGGTTTGAGAAGAAGTGGGTATTTGTATTGCATTGCATTGCAAATAGGACTAGGCCTGTCTAGGCTTTTAAAACTATTCCAGACTGATGTGTATGCTAGTACAGGAATTTAAATTATTTTATATATTTATATATTTATATATTATTTTATTATTTGTGTAATTATGTGATTGTTAACCACCATTCGCGTTGACTAGGTTTTGATTTATGTATTGAGGGATTTTTTATTTTAATAAAAATAAAAAGTTATTTAATTTTCATTAAAATATACATTTGTACACTAAAAGTATATTTATAGGAACACACTTTTTTAATTTGTGCTACACGTTTGCATTTTCATATTGCATTGTGTCGTACTCCACATTAAAATAGAGATAATTAGAAGTAGAATATCGATTTAAAGTGTAGAAGGACATTCTTATGTCAAGTATATACCTATAATACCTATACCTATATTTATATAAGTTAAAAGTTAAGTTAATTTTAATCAAGTTACTTGTGTTACTTTTTTTTTTTAAATTTAGTTTTACCATAATGTCAGTTATAATTTAGGAAATATCGACATGTTTGACAACTAATTAATTTATGTTATCAATATCCTATTTTAATGTCAAAGGAAATTAAAAAAAATATATATTTATACAAAATATTACTAATTATAAGTAACTATAATTGTAACAAACTTATATTAGAATCGTTTATATGATGCAATGATTTATCTTCACATTCAAATCAAAAATACTAATAATACACAATCGTTTGGACCGAGGGGACAGTTTTATTGAATATAAATTTAAAGTACCTGGAAGGTGATATTTATATTATTTAAATAACGCCAATTTATTAATTAAAATATATCTTGAAATTTCTACACAAACAGAAAAAAAGTGTTTTGCACTGATGTTTATATACGATTAAAAAAGATAACAGTATCTATAACATTGTATACGTTTTTGAAATGCTAGGCATTAACGAACCAATATGTTAAAAATTAAGTTAATTTTAAAATTTAACTTAACTTTTTATACTTATTTGATATTTTTATTTTTTTTTGTTAACTTGAATTATTTTTGGCTATATTAAATAACTAGTTATTTTTAATTTAAACTCAGTTATGTTTATTTTGAAATAATTGATATATTTTGATTTGATATTGTGTCTATTATCAAAATGGTTATAAAATAAGAATTATTTAATTGTTAATAGTAAAACTATATATAAAACCAAAATTATAAATAAAACAAGAATACCTATGTATATATATAATGTTATTTAGGAAAGTATGCAAATAACAACAATACTGTATTTCTGTAAAATAAAGATTTATAATTTATTATATTAGTTGTACAATGTTATAACTATTATAGATTTTATATTAATATTATTACCTGTAAAATAAAGAAACAATATTAAAGTTATTAATGTGTTCCTGAATGACAATTCACAATAATATTGAATGTAGTGTAGGACGTAGGTACTAGTGTTAATAGTTCTTATTATCTAACCTCTCTCTTCTTATCATAACAAACGGATTCGATATGATACGAAAAAAGCCTATATAATATTATTATCATTAAAGATAACTATAGTTTTCTTTACATATATTATATATAATCTCACCGTAATATAAATTGAGGAATATATTAGACTTCCCTTCAGAAAAACATTATTTTGGTAGGTACTAATTTGCAATGAGCAATTTCTAATTGCTACAAATATGAAGGAAAGGGTAGGTACCTACTAATAAAATAATTTTATGAACGTATTTGTTGTTAATTTTAATAATAACTTATATAAATACATTGTAGTATTTTCAATAATATTATGTTAATGATTATTAAAAAAATTTAAATGCTGTAGGTTAAAAAATAACAATATTTCCAAAAAAATAATAGATACTTAATTATACCTGTATAGTGTATACTTATCTCATTATATTATATTGACTTGTACAAAAAAACTATTAACTTTAAGCTTTTACTATTTGTTTCGATTAAGGGGATTGGAATCGGTGATTGTCCGTCTCTCTACATAACACATGTAAAATAGCAATTTAGACCATTTCTATTTTCAACGTACCGATAGACCTAGTGATGTGATAAAGATTCTAAAAATTAATTTGAATTTGTCGTAAAGTCTAATTTAGATCGATTTCCCCATATTTTTGATATTGTCTTCCTATGTTCTCTAAAATTAAATTAATAAATTTAAACAATTAAAATTTTACAATTTCAATTTTTGTAAAAATCAAGAAAAAAAAAAAAAAAATTGAAAAGTCGTTCTAATGTAGATTTCACAACGAATTCAGATCAGTTTTTAGAATCCTTATCACATCCCTAGAACAATCAGTATGTTGAAAATGGAATTTAGTGACTTTTCAAATACGATAGCTCTATTTATTGATATATGTCTGTGGGTGCAAGTGTACAAACCATCATTATCGTTATTATACCAAACGTATTTAAACACACTAAGGACTAAATACTACTAACACAAACATAAAGCATAACGCGATTATATAAAATAATTTCCTATACACAACGTTAATTAATGACGCTTCCGATCCTCTTAACTTAACTTTGCTGAGTCAAAAACAATTATTAACTTGCCCAGTATTGCGTTTTTGTATTACACACAAAAAGTCTATACCTATACATTAGATAATAACAATAATA
The DNA here is from genome assembly GCA_025469235.1 of Pemphigus obesinymphae. Taxonomy (NCBI): domain Eukaryota; kingdom Metazoa; phylum Arthropoda; class Insecta; order Hemiptera; family Aphididae; genus Pemphigus; species Pemphigus obesinymphae. The sequence goes on from JAIPRL010007258.1 coordinate 13,953, forward strand.
TTTTAATTGAACATAATTGTTATATAATAATTTTATAAAACCAAAATTTATTTTTAGGTCAATTCAATGTAACACGTTTGAGATATCGTAATGGTAATTTATTTATAATAAATTTCTTCTGAATATATTATTATATTTTATATATAATACACATAGTGCATCATAGCAATAATTTAATACTGGTGAAATGGTATTTTAAAGAATAAAATAAACAGATACAGATTGATCTAACTGTAAATACAGATACTATCATGGAATTATATATTGAATCATAGCCTATAATCGTGTTTAAGTTAAGAGTATATATATATTTAATATTAATAATAGTGTTATTTATATATTTTTAGTTTCCAAAGACCTTAAGAAACGTAAGTGTTATCTATATTCATTGATATTATTTAAATTAGCTGTATATACTGAAACTATAGACAGTATCATTGTAAAAATTTATAATTTGAAAAATATTTAAAATATAAAATTCATATGATAAATTAAATGCAAAAATTATTCCCGGTTCTTTTTTATTTTATAAAATTTTTCCAATCTTCAGAAAAAATAATAATGCCTTTTTGTTTTGCAGAATCACCTATCTTATTGATGTAATATATTCGATAAATGAAACATTCTATATATATTTAGTCTCATTAACTTGTTGATAAAATTTTGTTAAAATATTTGTTCAAGTAATTCAAATATGAAAACCATATCATGGGCACGGTTATCAGACGTATTGTCGTAAGATAAATCCTGTATTACTGCTTATTTTCTTTAAGAGCTAAATCCCATATTATTTTAGCATACTTAAAAATCTAAGATTTATAAGCAGTATTAATTTTATTTAAATCCAATTTTTCTAAAAATTCCCACTCACTGTTACCATAAAAAATGATTATATCGCTCTTAAATTTCGAATTACTACTGTTATAAAACGTTGGCATTTGAATCATTTCGGAACTTTTGATATTAAGATATCAGATCGATATATAGTAAAACATTTGTTAAACAGTCCAAAATGTGTACTTATTTTCCCCTAGCTTGCGAAATACATAATTATAATATAAGATTATAGGGCTGAAAAATTGTATTCCATACATTTAGTAGCTACAATATGCTTTCCATGACATTATGTTTCCTTATGTATATATTAATATTTTAATATTTATTCTAAAGTATTGTTTATTATGTTTTAGCTTATACGAAAACTTACTTTCATAGATTAATGCGTCAAAGTAGTACGACTCACATTTATTTTAATTTCTAAAAATAATTAAATACGTTGACATTGATCTACATATGTATTTTTAATATAAATGATTGTATACAATGATATTCTTTCATTTGTTATTTTTAACATAACATGTTGTATTTAAATATATGTATATTTTAAATAACTAATACAATTACAATTACCATTGTTATGAAAAACATATTACATTCAGGGTCGTCTCGAAGATTGTTTTTTTTTGTGGGGTGGGGGGGGGGGAGTTGATAATGTGAAAAAATATAATTAAAATAATCAAAAAAAAAAAAAAAAATATATATACTTATTAAATTTTTTTCCCATTTTACTAAAGTCCTAATAATTTATAGTTTACTGATTTAAAATTCTGAAAAATACTCAATTCGTGTTTAAATTCCCGACAAAATTCCAAAAATACTTCATTCAAAACGTGAGTATGCCAAAAAAAATAAAAAAAGCCATTGACTTTTTCTACTATTTACAGACTCAACTTAATATTGCTAACTGAATTAAATTTTGCTGACTGTTTTCCAAAGTTGTGAATGAGACACCTCTCACCCGCGGGACGACCCGTGATTACATTTCTATGCTATAATTTTGTCAAACCTGTATGACACGTGTGACACAAATAAAATAAAATAACATGCAATTTTAAAAAGAGAAATAATAAATAATAAAATATAATAAAATTGATGTGGAATTGTCCGTAGGCGTTTATTGCATACACATTGTAGTGGCCAATAATCAGCAGCAAGAGAAATAAAAAAAAAAATAAAAAAAAAATACAATTGTTGTGTATTGTGTAGCAAAGCTAACGTTATCGAAAAAAAGTGTCTTTGTACGGACGTTTACTTAAAGTGCGTTTAGTTAAAAAAAAAAAATTTAAAGCGAAACAACAAAAAGGAAAAAAGTGAACACAATTGTACTCATTTACGAGTCAGGCAAAATATGATCGCCGGCAGACGCTATGGTGGGTATTCCGTTCGCGGCCTGCGAAAACTTACATGGCGAGTGAATTACGCAAATCACGTTTCGCAACCTGTCGGTTATAAATATCGAAATAAATAACAGAAAAAAAAATGCCGTGTCGAAATGGCCAGCGCCGAAATATCCCTGCGCCGAAATGTCCGATTCCTAAAATTGTTTATTTAAATTAAATTTAGATTTAACTTTTAGATGTTTTTCCATTGCAGTGCAGACGGTATCACTTTTGACGCTGAAAAAGTTCACATCAAATTTCTTAAATATTATTTTAGATTCTGAATGATTTATGAAATATATTGATTTTACCTTTAGATGGGTCATTTTTGATTTATTCTATGCACACTTAAAACAAAACAAAAATTAAAGAAAAAGGGTAAGAGCACGATTTTGTCAAAACGTATATATTTTTTTTTATTGTAGTACCCTAAATAATGTTCCTCTAGTCCAGTTCCCAAACTCTCATATGTACTGGCCCGGTAATTAATATATTTTCCTTTCGTGACCCGCCAAAATATTTTAAATTTATCAGGTGAGGTGTTACGTCAAGGGCTAATTCTAAATCTAAAAGATGATAAAAAATATTACTTTCACTCGAAGTGGCTACATATGAAGCGTTTTGAACGCGTTCATACGCGTTTTAAAATCGTAGTAAATAATCGCCCAAAATTGTACTTATGTATTTAGATATTTATAGGTTTTCACACGGGAAACTAAGACACGTGTTAGGTCGCGGGCGAATGCGATGATAATATATATTATATTTTACACAATTTTAATAAATAATAATTGTAAAAATTATATTAAATCTAACAATAAAATATAATATTTCAAGTAATTGTGTACTTACGAAAGACGTCGTAAGTGTGCGTCGTCAGACACTAAGGTTCAATGTCAAATAAATATTTAGCTTAAGGTATGAAGAAAAAAAATAGCCATCGCTATATAAATATATCATTTAAGAAAAAGAACTATAATAAATTTGAAAACAATTCATTCGTAGATCACGGATTAGTGCCATAACAACCAATGATGCCAACGTGGCCGATCGTCTATTCAGACTTAGGAATAAGATAGAATAAATAAATTTGGAAGTTCGTACAATAATATAAATATAAACTGTATAATGTATTGGTAAGGGTTAACGCTATTGGCGGTGTCGCGCTTTATTAAGTGACATTGATCGCAGAAAAACTACCGGTGCTGCGGTCACTAAAGTAAACATGGCAAAAGAGGAGCTAAAGGAAGACGTTTAAGAAAGTTACGAACAGTTACTTTATCCATTCGTGGTCTTTCCATAATAGTCTATCGGGTTAACGGTTAGCTGGGCGATTCCTGATATAGCTTCTTGAGTGTCAGTCCCTGGTTGACTGGCTACGCTGCTGCTTTAGGTCATACGGCTGATTGCTCGGTTGGTCGATGATCTATATAGTAGTTGCATATTAGGACCCGTCGAGTCAGTGTTGACCGGTTTCCAACCCGCTACCTCACTATTGTAAAACCATACTACGTTGACATAAAGATCGCCGATATTTATTGACTATTGTTTACACGTACATGGTATATCGCATTATTTTGGATAACGCTTTAAATTTCAAACTTGAGCTTGACGGACGATTTTTCGTCAACCGACGGGACTCTTTCTTAATATTTATGGACTATGGTTAGCCTTTTAGTTGACTACTATGACTGTAGGGCTTATATGTCAAAATTCAATGTCACTGCGTCATGGCTAGTTGGCTGGTTAGCGGGTCGGTTGGCTGTCAGGCTAAATGTCTGGATGGTCTGTTGAAGTTATATGGTGGGTCATTGTTGAGTCACACATGGGTCTTCCACGTTACTGGTTGGCATATTTATGCTTGTTGTTTTTTTTGTTATTTAAAAATTCTTTGGTGTTTAAATAATTTGAAGACGCTGAAGAATGCGATTTTCAAATTAATTTGCTCCGTGTCTCTGATTCTGTCTCATTTTTTTTTGATGAAATTACAGACTATCTAGCTGACCTATCCGTTCAGAAAATGGGTAGATACCGATGATTTTATTTGCTGACTGATTAGATGGATATCTTCAGGAACTTAACCGAGCTAGGAAAATGAACCCCTTGTCCTGATTGAGCCATTCACGATGGAAACTGTACAGTATCTTGACCTGTAACAACTCTTGTTGCACCTAATATTGAGCTGTAGGTATGGATGGACGTCAGTCACAGTCATTACCAAACAAGTAGGGACAAGTTCTACAATCACATTTGGGACTTTGGGTCAGATTTAATAATTTTAAAGCCAAATATCCCTCCACCAATTTAAGATCTAAATATACCACTTATTTTAAAATGATCATTTTTTTCTTATAGTTCCTGACAGTGCTATTATGTTCTGCACATGGATAAATGGTAAATTTAAAATATTAAATTAAAATATTTCAATATTAAAAATATTTTTTCCTGATAATACAAAGTGTTATTGCCTCTTATCGAATTTTTAAAATTATATATTATTATTATAACATAAATAATTAGCAAGTTATTTATTCAAAATAACCGTTATTATTGTTATATAGAAATTAATATTAATATTATAGTAATAATATTTTACAATAATACGTATAACATATATACAAATTATCACGAGGCAAAATTTTTATATTTTTAAAATTCTCAGGCTGCAATTTACAATGTGTAATCGTGACTTTAAAAATTAGATAAATAGTATTTATAATATTTAGAAACTAAATTGTACCAAACATAATAAATAAAATTATACGTGTTCTACCGTCGTTCATTTTTTGATATCATAAACATAAATCATCTTATAATATCTATAAAAATCCCTGAAATAAGGTTTTTAAAAAATTCATTAAATTTTCATGATTTTGAATTAAAAAAAAAAGACGGTCCATAAACAGATCAAACATGAAATCCCATTGAGAAGCATTTAATTCTAATGGTAGATTTATGTTAGGACTACAGTTCACAATTACACGTTTTTGTTCCAATAGTCTATCTTAAACATCAAAACATTCCGACGAGTTGACTCATCTTGTATGAGACGATGTTTTAGAAGTCCTAATGTAGACTGCACCGTTTCTAATATTATATATAGCTTTGAAGAATATTTAAATGACCAATTATTTAACGGCTGTCTAACAATAGATTACTTACATTTTTATGATTAGAAATTTACTCTTTAACAAAAAGTTGTAATGTATAAGCCAAATATTGGATATAGTTTAGATTAATTTTATAGACACCAGATATGGCGTTTTTTGCATTGTCTATTATAAAAGAATTTATTTTTTTTACATCCCATGCTGTTAAAACTTAATTTGTGTACGTAAAAAAGACCTCTGAGGTATTGCTGGTTTCAGAAAAAGGAATAACTTATACACAGACATGATGAAACATGAAGTTTTTAAAAATATGTGCTGGAATATTCATGTAAGCATAATTGGATATGGAAGTCCACATATTAGTAGCAATATATACATATGTAGATTTACTAACCAGAGTAGGAACATGAAGTTTAGTCGTATTATATAAACATGGAATTTCAACGGTAGAAAAATAGTTTCACTTTGATATTTTATATTTTGGCTCCAAATATTTAAAAGCTGACTAAATCCTACATCTTCTATAACACTAAATGGTTGTAGGTCTAAGCATATCATATTATCGATCAATTCATTATTCATTTTTGCTTTTAAATGGTCGTTTTTAATTGAGTTCACTTTGTTAATAAAGTCTAAAATTGTTGGTTGCTCTTTAATTTTACATGTTTTTTTTTATAGCTGTTATCATTGTGTGATGTGGGATAGGAAGGTGCTAAGCACTTGGTAGGTGGGTAAATTTATTAGAGAGTTCTTATTATGTTCTTGACACTATTTCACACCACTGTGCCACAGTATGAAGATTTGGGGAAAAATAATAGATGAAATAGTAAAAAGTAACAATTGTTACTAGAAATAAGATAGGGTTTATGCCTTGGAGGTCAACAATGGAGCCAATATTTTGTGTAAAACAGATTGTAGTAAAGTATAGAGAAAGAAAGAGGAAATTGTGTATTGTATTTATTGATCTAGAAAAGGCTTATGATAGAGTTAATAGGGAGATCTTAAAATGGGCATTAATGAAGAAAGTATAAACAAAGGTGTTTGTGAATATTATTGAAGACAATACAAGGGTGAGTACAAGACTGAGCAATCTGTGTGGTGAAACTGAGGATTTTAGGGTCAAAGTGGGAGTGCATAGGGTTCGGTTTTGAGTTCTTACTTATTTTTCCTAATAAAAATGAAATAACAAAGGATATACAAGGTGAGGTAACATGGTTCATGCTGTTTACAGATGATATAGTACTAATAGTGGAGAGTTCTGAGGAAGTGAATGGAAAATTTGAAGAGTGAAGGACTAAGGAATTGTATGGATAAAGCAGAATATATAGAGTATGATTATGATGAAAGGGAATAGGAAAAGAATAGAAATAAAGTTGTGGGGTAATGTAGTGGGAGGGGTGGAGAGGTTTACGTATTTAGGGTTTGTTGTATAGAAAAATGGGGGTTTCAAAGAGGATATGAAACACAAGATTAAGTGCGGATGGATGAAATAGAGAGGTTTTAGATGTTTGTGTAACAATCCCTATTATATTAAAAGGTAAATTTTATAAGGCAGTTGTGAGACCTGAAATTATATATGGATCCATTGGCGTGACGTGGATATAAGCAGTGTGAGCGTTGCTTACATCGGAACTTTGAAACAATTTTATTTTTTTTTATTTTATACTCGTAATAGGTATTATGTAAATTTTATAAATAATTTTATATAATATTCTTATATAATTTCTTAATAAACAGTCTCATTATAGATAAAATTTTGACCAAATAAAAATATTTTAAAAATAGACATAATTTATAGTTAATATCACGGACCATTATTAGATGGACTATTGGACTGAGATATACATAATTACATAATAATAATATGTCATGGGTCATAGTGGTAGCTGCAGCTGCTGTGTAGCCATAGATAAAAATACCATCTAACTAATTGTCACCCATTCTGGTACTTGTGTAAGCGATTTTGATTCCGTTTCCTAGTTTCCTATTAGTACGACGTTAAGTCGATAATTACATTTTTAATGTAAAGTAGAGCACAGGAGTGAAGGTTTTTGCCTGTAAGCGTTATTGAAATTGACTATGACATTATTTACTATACTCCATTCGCTTAATGTTTGTCGTCGACCGCCGAAAAGCGATCGCGTTTGCGTGTAAATATTACTGACAGTGAGTGCTGTTGTCAACCATCGCGATACCATAAAATGCATACTTAGTGAGCTGTATTATCACATCATTTTCACATCATAACATCATAATAATTTTCTATAAATTTTTATAATCTTTTATTATGGACGTAAAAATAAAAAGTGTTCAATCTTCTGCTAAATTAATCATTTTACACAGGTTATTGAATTTTTTTAATGAAAAAGCCGATCAGTCGAGGTTAGAATTTTGGTTGTCGGATAGTATACCGTATTATTTAGTAGTATTTATAGTATTTAGTATTGTTATTAATTTTTAGTTCTTAGTTTAGTTTATTTAGTAGTATTATAGTATTATTTATTTAAATAATAAATGTACTTATTGAATTTTAAAACAATGACGAAACATTTCTTTCAATAAAATGATTTTTAGTATAGATATATTTTGTAAACAATTATTAAACAAAATCTCGAAAAATATAACATAATAAGTGTATAATGTATAAAATACATAGATAATCTGTAAACATTTCAAGTTTATAGAACCATTATTTTCGGAATTACACAAAAATGATCATTTTAAACTATATTTTTTCCTTTTATCGATAGTTTGCCATTCCACAATTAACAAAAAATTACCTCTTCATAGTACCACCCTGAGCACATTTTTTACCGGAAGATTAAATGCACATAACGTAAAGATTATAAATCCAAAACCGGCTTTAGGCAGGAGTCGACGGGACTCTTGTCCCGAGCCTCGCACTTTTATAGGTCATTTTTGACATCGCATTCACCCTGCACCAAGCCTCACTCCCTCGCGCTTATAAGGGCCTTTCAAAATTTTAGAAAATTTACTGTACCGAAAAAATAGTAAGACCGCCTTTTTTAGTTATTTTCTCCAATTTTCCTTCAATTTAATTTGCTTATTTTCCTGTCATAGACTTTGCTCTACCCTAAGGCTTGCTCCATAGGAAATCTCTAATTCTGTTTAAAATCTAAAAGTAATATTGATAGTAATGACATTATAAAAGAAAGTGATTGTTTAATGTGAATATGAAATATATAAATTTACTTTTTTTAGTTAATAACGGGTATATTTTATATAGTTGGTTATCATGGTTATCATGGAGATTGGAAGATACTAGCCATTTGGTAGGTGGGTATATTTTATGGTTAGTGCTTACTATGATCTTGATACTAGGCCACGCCATTGTATGGAACAGAATGTTGGGCAGTAGATAGGAAGATGATAGAAGATAGAACAGATAAGTGTAGTGTAGCAGAGATAAGATTTTTAATATAGATGGGCGAAGTGACTAGAGAGATCAAAATAAGGAATGAGTATACAAGAGATAGTATAGGTGTAGCTTCGATAGTTGACAAAATGATTGCTTGGTCTTGTTTTAAGGAGGAAAGAGAGAAAAATAATAAGAATAGTAAAGGGAATATATGTGGAAGGAAAGCAGGAATAAAGAGGTGGGGAGATGTAATAGATTATAAGAATAAATTACAATAATTATATTATAAGAATATTGTAACATAGAAATTTGTAGTTTGAAAAACAGCAGTCTCCTATAAATACACCAAATAAATTTAGGTTTTATTTAATTTTAATATAACAAAATATGCATATAATATAATTCTGATTAATATACTATAAAGGTATAAAACAACATATAATAAGAACATTGTCATAATTTTACATATATTGATTTATATTTACAGAAGAACTGGCAAAGTTTTCTTAAAATATATAATTATACATTATACAATAGTCCCAAACTTTTAAAAATGACCATAAAAATAGTATGGCTAACGATAATTTATACATGAATAAAGTTAGAGTATTATATGGTTAACATTGACTTGAATTTTCAGATCTTAAAACCTTTAATTAACACATTTATGACATATTGGCAAAATCGTAAAACAAACTCATTAGAATACCAAATCAAATAAATTTTCTATCAAAAATGTTTTTACTACGAAATTCCTACTTGACTCCTTCTACCAAAACTTTCAATTGTTCAAAAATTAAAAAAAAAACAACTCTTTTTATATAATTTAGTCAATTAAAAACAATACTTTCATAAGGAACAAGGATATTCCATAATAAAATATCAAAAAAAAATTTGTTTACTTTCATAAAATCCCTGACTTTTTTTTTTAACCCGGTAAATTGTCGTTTAAAAAGGTGAAACTGGGAGTATGGGATAACATAGGGATTGTACGAATATATTAATGATTACGGTTTGTGGACTGTATAAAAGATTTAATGTATTATTGCTTATAATACTACTTACATAAGAGATTGTATGATTTTGTTAGTACCTACCAAATACACATAAGTAAGACTCAAATAATAAAAATATGATAACAAAAGGATAGACAACCGACCGACCTGGTACTTGGTGTTGAGTTGGACTCAATCGCCCGTGTACTAACACGAAAAGCCAACGGGCATCGAAGTTTCAACATACGACGGTGAAAAACGTATTTCATTATAAAGTTTGCCTATCGAAACATACGATACGTACATCCTTTACACACGAGAAAACCACAAAACGCACATAAAGATCGCTCGAACTATAACGGAGAAAACCGTGGAGCATAAAACACACCCTAAAATTATACGGACTGACGGGGTGACGCGGATCGCCAGCCGTCGCCCGTGGGTCTTACAAACACGCACGCACGGCCGGAGACGAACCGGTCGAGTGCGTTTTAGAAGATGGGTGCGTGTGTCACG
>JAIPRL010007259.1:4532-24169 GCA_025469235.1 Pemphigus obesinymphae
AATAACAGGTAGCTAATACACATGTGTACCTATGTCTTTTTCTTTAACTTTTCCTTCCCCTACTCTCCCAACTATTAGGGATCAGCCACCCTTGTCCTACACTTACACTTAACTCTATCTCCTGCTTTTCGTTCACATACTCCCACCTTCCTCATATCACTCGCCATCCCATTATCCAATCTCTTTTTCGGTCTTTCTCTCCCCCTCTTATCAACAACGTGCACTTAACCTAATTATCTTATTGCCTCAATCTCTTCAATCCTTAATACATGCCTGGGTAATCTTTATCTATTCTCTGTCATTTCTTCTACTATCGAAGCTACCAATATACTACCTCTGTTATACTAACTCCTTATTTTATCTTCTCTAGTAATTCCACTCATCCACCTTAACATTCTCATCTGAGCGACAATCATTCTCGGTTTAATCATTCTATCTACTACCAAACATTCTGTGATATACATCATGCAAGTCTCACCACTGCCTTATGAAATTTACTAGTACATCCGAGATGGGCAGACTCGCCTATATTCATTTTAAGACTACTCATAACTTATTAACAAGTTTTATGTCAGCTGTCGAACTAACGTAATCTCAATTAGTCGACTTCTACGACAGGCATGAGGATGCCGTGGAAGTATTCTTAGCCCCCTCCACAGGGAAACATGTGTACGTATGTAATGAATCGAAATTTATTTTAGAAGTTCTAAGTTTTAAATTTAATTGAAAAAAAATTGGACAGGACGGTAGGGGACCCCGCAGGCTCTTGCATTTGGGTAGACACAAAAAAATTTATTCAAATTTCCATTGGTATAAGTACCTATACCAATAGAATAAATACATTTTTTCGTGTTCGTAAAATTTAGAATTAATGTATGAATGTCATTATATAGAAATGGAGAATGAAATATCAATTAAATTTAAGACAGAGAAACATTAAAATAGGTACATAATACACATTGGTATTATATACCTATATATTGAATAGAAATTTAATTTTAGATGTTTTAAGTTTTAAATTTAAATGAAAAAAAATTGGACAGGACGGTAGGGGACCACGCAGGCTCTTGCATTTGGGTAGACACAAAAAAATTTATTCAAATTTCCATTGGTATAAGTACCTATACCAATAGAATAAATAAATTTTTCCCTACTGAAAATATTTCAGATTTGTGTAAGAATGAAATTAAATGGTCATTGGGCATTAAATTTATCAGTGAACGAATAGAAACTAGGTCCCTAATAGACATGTGTATTTAATACCTATATATAGAATCAACAATTAATTTAAATTTTAAGTTTTAAATGTAATTGAAAAAAAATTGGACAGGACAGTAGGGGACCCCGCAGGGTTTTACATTTGGGTAGACACAAAAAATTTTTTTTCAAAATTCTATTGCTATAAGTACCTATACTAATAAAATAAATACATTTTTTCGTGTTCGTAAAATTTAGAATTAATGTATGAATGTCATTATATGGAAATGGAGAATAAAATATCAATTAAATTTAAGACAGAGAAACATTAAATTAGGTACATAATACACATAAGTATTATATTCCTATATATAGAATCAAAAATTAATTTAAATTTTCAGTTTTAAATTTAATTGAAAAAAAAATTGGACTGGACGGTAGGGGACCCCGCAGGCTTTTGCATTTGGGTAGACACAAAAAAATTTATTCAAATTTCATTGGTATAAGTACCTATACCAATAGAATAAATTAATTTTTCCCTACTCATGATATTTTTTATTAATGTATGAACGTCAATATTTGGAAATAGAGAATGATATATAAATTAAACTTAACACAGAGAGACATTAAAATACGTACATAATACACATTGGTATTATATACCTATATATTGAATAGAAATTTAATTTTAGACGTTTTAAGTTTTAAATTTAATTGAAAAAAAATTGGACAGGACAGTAGGGGACCCCGCAGGGTTTTGCATTTGGGTAGACACAAAAATTTTTTTTTCAAAATTCTATTGCTATAAGTACCTATACTAATAAAATAAATACATTTTTTCGTGTTCGTAAAATTTAGAATTAATGTATGAATGTCATTATATGGAAATGGAGAATGAAATATCAATTAAATTTAAGACAGAAAAACATTAAATTAGGTACTTAATACACATAAGTATTATATACCTATATATTGAATCAAAATTTAATTTTAAAAGTTTTAAGTCATAAATTTAATTGAAAAAAAATTGGACAGGACGGTAAGGGACCCCTCAGGGTTTTGCATTTTGGTAGACACAAAAAAATTTATTCAAATTTCTATTGGTATAAGTACCTATATCAATAGAATAAATAAATTTTTCCCTACTCATGATATTTATATTTAATGTATGAATGTCATTATATGGAAATGGAGAATGAAATATCAATTAAACTTAACACAGAGAGACATTAAAATAGATACATAATACACATAAGTATTATATACCTATATATTGAATAGAAATTTAATTTTAGAAGTTTTAAATTTAATTGAAAAAAAATTGGACAGGATGGTAGGGAACACTGCAGGCTTTTGCATTTGGGTTGACACAAAAAATATGTATTCTTGATTCTATTGGTATAAGTACCTATACTAACAGAATTTATAAATTTTTGCCTGCTGTTGATATTTAGGAATAGTGTAAGAATGACTTCAAATAGCTATAGAGAATGTTATATCAATGAAGTTAACTAGAGAAAGAAAAAAAAATAGGTACCTTATACACGTGTATATTATATACCTATTTATTGAACCGAAATTTCATTTAAAACATTAAATTCTAAATTAGCTTGAAAAAAATTGGACGGGACGGTAGGGGAAACCACAGGTTTTTGTATATGGGTAGACGTATAACAAAAATGTATTCTTATTTCTATTGGTATAAATACCTATACCGATAGAATTAATATATTTTTCCCATATGGCAATATATAAAATTAATATATGATTGATTATAAATGGCAATAGAGAATAAATTATCTATTAAATTTAATAAGGAAAGAACTAATAACAGGTAGCTAATACACATGTGTACCTATGTCTTTTTCTTTAACTTTTCCTTCCCCTACTCTCCCAACTATTAGGGATCAGCCACCCTTGTCCTACACTTACACTTAACTCTATCTCCTGCTTCTCGTTCACATACTCCCACCTTCCTCATATCACTCGCCATCCCATTATCCAATCTCTTTTTCGGTCTTTCTCTCCCCCTCTTATCAACAACGTGCACTTAACCTAATTATCTTATGGCCTCAATCTCTTCAATCCTTAATACATGCCTGGGTAATCTTTATCTATTCTCTGTCATTTCTTCTACTATCGAAGCTACCAATATACTACCTCTGATATACTAACTCCTTATTTTATCTTCTCTAGTAATTCCACTCATCCACCTTAACATTCTCATCTGAGTGACACTCATTCTCGTTTTAATCATTCTATCTACTGCCCAACATTGTGTGCCATACATCATGCAAGTCTCAACACTGCCTTATGAAATGTACTCGTACATCCGAGATGGACAGACTCGCCTATATTAATTTTAAAACTACTCATAAATTATTAACAAATTTTATGTCGGCTGTCGACCTAACGTAATCTCAATTAGTCGCTTTCTACGACAGGCATGAGGATGCCGTGGAGGTATTCTTAGTCCCCTCCACAGGGAAACATGTGTACGTATGTAATGAATCGAAATTTAATTTTAGAAGTTTTAAGTTTTAAATTTAATTGAAAAAATTTAGACAGGACGGTAAGGGAGACCACAGGTTTTTGTATTTGGGTAGACGTAAAGCAAAAATTTATTCTTATTTCTATTGGCATAAGTACCTATACCAATAGAATTTATAAATTTTTGACTACTGATGATATTTGGGATAAGTGTAAGAATGACTTCAAATAGGCAAAAAAATGTTATATCAATTAAGTTAACCAGAGAAAAATAAATAGGTACCTAATACACATATGTAATATAAAACTATATATAGATTCAAAATTTAATTTTGAAGTTATGTTTTTTAAATGAAATTCAATAAAAATTGGACAAGACAGTTAGGGACCCCTCAGGTTTTTGTATTTAGGTAGACGCAAAAAAAAAAATGCATTCTTTTTTTTTATTTTTATAAGTACCTATACCAATAGAATAAATATATTTCTCCCTACTGATGATATTTATTATTAGGGTAAGAATGATTTCAAATGGAAATTGGAATTAAATTTTAATTAAATTTATAAGAGAAAGATAAGAAAATAGGTACCTAAAACACATGTATATTATATACCTATACATGGAATCGAAATTTAATTTAGAAGTTTTAAGTTTTAAATTAATTTGAAAAAAAATTGATCAGGGCGGCAGGGGACCACGCATGTTTTTGAATGTAGGTAGACAAAAAAAATGTATTCTTATTTCCATTCGTTTATGTACTATACAAATAGAATAAATAAATTTTTCTCATATCACAACATTTAGGATGTATATATGAAAGTGACTTTATATGGCTATAGAAAATGATATATCAATTTAATTAAAGAAAGAGACATGAAAATAGGTGTATTATATACCTATTTATTGAATGGAAGGTTAATTTTAAAAGTTTTAAGATTTGATTTAAATTGAAAAAAAATAGAACAATACGGTAGGGGACCCCGCAGGTTTTTGAATTTAGGTAGACACAAAAAAAAGATTTTCATAATTCTTTGGTATAAGAACCTATAAAAGTAAAATAAATAAATTTCTCCCTTATGAAATTATTTAGGATTAATGAATGAATGATTTTGTATGGTAATAGGTCCCTAATAGACATGTGTTTTATATACAAATATGTAGAATCGTAATTTTATTTAGTTTTGATTTTTAAATTAATAGTGAAAATAAATTTGACAGGACGGTAGGTGACCATGCAGGTTTTTGTATTTGGGTAGGCAGAAAAAAAAGTTATTTTTATTTCTATTGGTATAAGTACCTATATTAATAGTATAAATAAATTTTCCCTACTGAGGTAAATTCTTCATTTTCCTTTTTTAACAACGCTCCACACTTCTTTTTCCCGTATTAAATTTTTGCTGCTTTAGATACATTTTATACTCTACCCAACCATCCCTCTCTTTGGTTCACTGCCATTCTTGTATTTTTTTTCTTTGATATTATCTTCTGCACTTTACCATTGGTAATTGGTAATTAATTAATTAATTAATTTAGTTTTTACCAATTGAATTTAAAATTACAAATAATTAATTTAAGGCAGGGCCATTACTTTGCAATTAAAGTATTATTTTAAACTCCTTCCCAACGTAAAATAATCAATTTGTAACTTGTTCCCTCTTCTCTTATACGTAATATGATACACTGGTGCAAAATTATGTACTCTTTCCCCAGTCTCATCCCCTTCATCAAACCTATGCTCTCCCTCTTCATGCACTCTACCATAATATTTTTTTTTTTTTTGGAGTTTCTTGCATTACCTTATCCATATCCTACCATAATTACACTATTACTTTTCTTGACTACCTCTTGACTTCCTTTCATTTATTTGTCTATTATCTCTCCTATACCATTCCTTATACTCATCTTTCCTGAGTATATGACTTTATACCCCTCACCAATTTCTCTTGCTTCTTTCCCTTTTCACTTTGTTTCTTGCATACAGCAAATATTAACATTCATGCTCCTCAAAACTTCTGCTAACTTCCTACTCTTGCTTATCAATGTTTATACATTCCACGCATCTTATCTCACTTTATATCTATACGTCCTACTCAGACCTAAATCTTCCTCAAAAGACTTGTGCTTACCCTACACTGTTGATACCACCGAGTAATCCTGCACATATAACTGATAAAACTACTACAGTGCCCACTGTCCAGCTTTACCCGTCACCTCTTTCATAGGCTATCTCCACACCCTACAATGATATTTCCTCCCGATTGTTCTCACTACGCACATCCATAACCTGACACAACCTCCATTGTTTACATCATACAATAAGCATGAGGTAACTGTGGAGGTATTCTAAATTCCTGTACAGGGTGGAGTACATGTAAAAATGTTAAAAACCAGAATACTGCAGTTTGAATATTAGAAATGGAATCTTAAAAAATGTTATTTACTACGCATGTGTAGAAAAATTAAATTTAAAGTTACATATATTCTTATTAAATAAACCAGGATCAGATTTAATGTCATCCATCAAAAATATTTAGTGTTATAATTCAATTTAAACTTCCTATATACTATAGAATAGTATATTAACTAACTAACTAACTACTACTAAATGTATACAATCAATATACTGAAAGAAACTTCGACTAACCATTAAACCATTTGATGACATTATTGATTATTTCCATGACATGCAGTAAAATATCGGTGAAAACAGTAGATACATTTGTCGTCATTACAAATTGTTGTTTCTACACCATTCGTTAGCAACGTCATCATTCTGCCATAACCTGATGTACAAAATTAATTTTAAATTAATTACTTTATTTTATTTACACCAATTGATAATTTTGTAAGTAGATATACATAATATAAATTAATATATTAATTCTTCAAAATAAAAAGTGTGAAATTGGTAAGTAGGTACCTACATACCTATTAACAATTAATATTTAAAATATCCAAGTAACATTACCTACGTAATTCTGAAAATTCCAATTTGATGATATAATTTTTAATTTATAAAAAAATATGTTTTATGAAATTAATTTTCTTGAAAATTTTTAAATATCCATGTTTTTGATAGTTAAGGGGTAGTGTAAGACTAGGGAGGCCGACCATAAATAATTGGGAGAGAAGGTGAAGAAAAAAAAGAAAACCTATATGACTAAAAATTCAAAACTATAAAATGATGAATAAAATATATGTACCTATATATTATTTTAAGTATTTGAAAAATATTTCAAATACTTTTCTAATGTATTTGAGTATTTACTTAAATACATTGTATAAATAAGTAAATGAGTATATCTAAATACTTATTTCAACAATATTTTTTTTACTTACACAAATACATTATAAAAGTATTCTTTATAGCTCTGTATATGTGGCACAAAAGAGGAATCTCTCTTGTACACATTTTAATCTTACAGATTTAAAATAACAGTGTCATAATACTCCAATATAGACCAATATAAATTTGAACAATTCCATGTCATAATTTTGAACAAAATAAATTATATTGACTAAATAATATACTAAATAAAAAAATAATACTAAATATATTTACAGGATATAAAAAGACTTACTTTACTCATAAAAGACTGATAAAATTACCTACGTACCTAATAACTTCTTACACGTTTTCACTAAAGTAACAATTAAAGAATTAACAACTTCTCGAAATTTTAAAACTAATAATTACGTTAACACTACGGTTTAACTCAAATTTAGACCTTTTTCACCATTTTGCAAAAAAATCATGTAACCCATGAATTAAATATTTAAACAATTAAATTTTTTTATTAATAGTGTATTGTTTATAACTTTTATAGGTAACTACTATTTGCAAGTCACAATTTTTAGCAAAAATTAATCATAGGATAAATTATAAATAGGGACAGAAAATTTTGTAATATTCAGTAACATTCAGTGTACAAATTATATAAATATGTATTATTATCTCTGAAAATATATTTATATTTTAGAATTACCAGAGATCATTTAATATATCGATGGATATCCAAGATGCATATTTGCTGTGCCAACAGGAACTATATCATAGAGATTGTAATATTGTACATTTTAAATGTTTTTTTTTTTTAATTTTTACATACAGTTTATACATATGTACCATTATACTTTACTGTATTCTATAATTCTGTGTGGTCAATTTTGTATAGTATTATTATGTAAATATGTAATATAAAAATTTTATTCTGCAGTTTGTACATTTTAAATGTTATTTTTTTAATTTTTTCGTACAGTATGTACCATTATTTATGCAATTATTGTATTCAAACAACTTTTAATCTACAGCAAAATAACATTTAACTATGAAAACTAGTTTTAGAGAAATTATAGTTAATTTAAATGTAAAAAATAAATTGGCGTGTGGTTTAATTATTTGATTTCCTGATCTGTTTAATTATAAGTTATTTCAACAATTTGGTAGAAGAAAACATAACTCACGTTCATATTCGTTGTGTTGAACAATAATGTAGGTATAACTAATATTTGTTATTTTAAAAACAATTATAGATGAAGGAATATTAAATATGATGCATCAGCAAACTATATGAAAATCAAAAAATACATTTAAAGAATTTTAGTGTGCGGGTATTATTTAAGATATTTTATTAAAATACGAAAAAACCAATTTTATTTATTCACCTATAGGTATTATTTATTGAAATATACTTGAGAACTTGTGAATTATGCTATAAAGTATTATCATAAACTCAAATCACAAGATGAATTGATTTACTTTTAAGTTCTAACTGAGTATATATGTATTTTAACAACTATGTTATCATCTTCAGTGCAAACCAAAAACTTTAACATACCTATTTAAAAGTGTATAGTTTTCATTGTCTGATTTTATAATAATTTGTAGGTTTTATTTTTTTAATTATATTAGTTCATGGATTGTATTAGATACCTACTATACTAGATTTCTTTGTTTACAAAAATGTAGATTTAAATTAGTTTTCCCTGAAAACCTATATAAGGTAAAATTAACTCTCTACGTTTTATTTAAAATTTATTTCAATATTCCTCCCCAGGCTCCTCATCAATATATATTTTTAGATAAACGTATAGAAGCCAGCGCTGTTTTACTTGGGAATCATGGAGCCATTGCCCTACCGTCAAAATGTAGTGAAAATAAAAATCATATTGTATTATTTTATTATAATAGAAATTCATCTTTTTTGATATTCACTTGTTTATAATATATTAAAATACAAGAAAAATTCTGGACTATTAAGAGAATGCCAATCATTTTGACTAGTAAAAATATTTCTACAAATAAGAAACTAAATGGCCTCTTTATAAATAACATTTATTCAAAAACTACTTGTAAATTTCTGATCACAGTTTGATAAAAAAATTAACATAAAAGAGAAATAATTATACTAAGTAAAAGATGAGAACTTAAACTAAGACCGAGCATATAGTTATATTTAATTAGTATATTTAAACATCTAAAATTCGAGATTGAAAATATTAAATTTTTTAATTTTCAAACTTAAGAAAATATATAAAAAAGTTATTTTAACTAAAAAAAATACAAAAATAATTTTTAATGACGGTTGAAAAAGACCGCTGGGGAGAGGGTAAATAAAATATATTTTATTATTTTCTATGTATGGTTACGCTATTATATGTTGGTGCCCGTTGCAAGTTATACCAATCTATGTTCGTCCATATAGTTGATATTCTCATCTATCATATTATATTTAAATTTTGAATCTATAAGTAGGAAAGAAGGTGTATTTAGAAAGCAAGAATGTTTTAATACGGTTGAAAATCATATATAACGTCCTATTAGTGTGATTTTTAAAAAGTTTAAATATTTATACTCAAATTTATAGAAAACCATATTTTCAAGACAATATTAAAAGGATTTTGTAAAAATATAAATTGCTTAACAAAGAAGTTACAGCAATTTATTTAAAAACTAAAATAGAAGGATTTTTGAAAATTCTAAATTGTGCTATAGAATAAGAGAATGATGAAAAAAACTTATGAGATCATATTCGATATGCCGTCTTTTAAATATTTTTAATAGGTGTTTTGCAACTCCAAAACCATTTTAAAAAGCCTTTTTTGTTTATTTTTAAACAAATGTCATGATTATACAACAATAAAAAGTTGTATGGATAGGGGACTATTTTTAAATTACTTTAAAAATATATTTAAATATTTTTAAATTGTTGAATTTTAATTTTTCATAGAAATTGTGTACAAAAAACCCCCTAAAATTAACCACCCTGACATTTTCTATACTGACAGTACTAGCTTTTTATAATGTACTAGATTAACTTTACATTCTTTTAAAATATTCCACAGAATATGTTCTTTTATAAGCATCCTCATTTCAGAAAAATATACAATCAACTATACCACAGATTATTATTCCGTTTGTATATATTTATAATCACAAATTTAATATTTTTACACCCACCCAAAAGCCAAAACCGAAAAAATTTACTTTTACAAGCTACATATATATATATATATTTATTCTAAATAAGAAACAAAAAATTAGAATAAAAAGCTTTTTAAGAATATATTTTTAACAACAAATTAATATTCTATACACACAATTTGAGTTCTATTAAAAATAAATAAGTATTTGTATTTTTTGTTCATTTCAAAATTGTTTTGTTCTATTTTTTCGGTTAACATTTTCGACTTTCAATATTTTTGTAGTTGATTTTTCCGTTTTTATTATTTTTGTTTAAAAAGGTTGTTTTAAAACTTTTCACCCCCAGATTTTTTGTATATGTGTATCTATAAAAACACAGGGTCATGAGTGAAGTCCTTTCTTGCCCTGCTTTAGAGATGAAGGAAGGATTCTCGTAACTAAGACTCGTTGGTCTGACTAGTGGACTGAATTTCACATGATTGATAGTAAACATAGCAACTAGGAATGTAAAAAGAATCTTTGTACTTTGAGTCTAGTGAGAAGGGATGCAAAAACTTATGCCGACCAGTAATAGAAGAGAATAATAAATCATCAGAGCAATTTTAATTGTTCATAATTCAATTAAATAAGTATGTACTTGAAGTTTTGACCAGATATAATGTATATAGATGTTAATTTTAGGATTTTGCATGTATAAAACGCCGCCTTAGAACAAAATAATAACGAAACATTTTATTTTTATTACCTGCAAATAGCAACTGGTTTTGAAAAAAATGACTTTAATTCATATAAATACATTTTTTAAAAAGAGATTATACAGCCGAAGCGAAATTAACTAAATATAAATGTTAAGCAATAAAATGAATTTAAAAAATATGTTTTGAAAATTAAAAATAGAGGTTGCCATTTAAAAATCAAACATTGATAGTTAATTATGATATATAATTATTAAAACATTTATAAGTATTTAATTTTAAAAATGTGTAAAATACCGACATTTTTCGATAATGGAAATACATTTTTAAATAATGAGAATTGTATTAATATTGTTAAAAGAACAGACACGTATCTTGATCATAGTTTTAGGGGGAAGGGCGATAATTTTTTAGAAATATTTTATACCCAAAAATGTATATATATATATATATATAAACTAATAGTACCTAAATTAATAATATAAATATAAAATGTACACATAATAAGCTCTTGTAAATAAACAAATGCATTTTAACTAGCAATATAATTTTAGTTTTTTCATTATTACGTCTATTTTTTTTTTTAATTTTAGCAAATTTTCGTACTGTTTTTCTACTGGAATTTCTCTGATACACCAAATAACTATTTTCTCAACTAATAAATTCAATAGGTTGTTTCCTACCTGAAAACTCTTTTGGCAGCCCATTTGTTAGCATATTATTCCTGTTAGAAATTTTGATTTTTTAGAACGGTAGATAATGATGAATACAATCTATTTATAATATATATATTTATCCAATCTATATATATATTATATAATCCAATTTATATATATATATATATATAATCCAATTTATATTAGTTTAATTATATAAAATATATCCAATTTTTATTAAGAAATCACAGTATCACTAAAATTTATTTAGTCAGTTTATGAAATTATAATAATTATAATAACGGTTTTTAAAGTGTTATAGTTGTGGGGTATTATTATATAATTATATAACACAATTAATTAATTATTATCTAAATTGGTATAGTAACACATGAGCTTTGAGGGGGGGGGATCATTCCTATCGCCACCCTCTCAACTATGTTCCTGTAAAAGAATCACCCCATATAATATACTTCAATCTGAATTCGATCTAATTTTCTTAATTTTTTTTTTAAAAAATTTAGTCTTTTCACATTTTTTTCCAAAAACCATTTTTGTATTTTATTTGATTAATAATATCTACGTTACTTCAATAATATAATAAAAAAAATCTTATTGTATAATAAACTATAAGTAAATATCCAAATTACCCTGCAAATATTTTGAACTTTTTTCTAGGGGGGGGGGGCTGTCCAAAATATATTCAAATCCAATAATTTAAATAACCGTTATATATTTTACTATCTTTAGGGACAAAATAAATTAGTTGATAGACAAAGGACTGTTGTTAGACTTTTGGTAAAGGAGTTATTGGTCCATGCACTATTAGATATTGTAAATAATACTTATTCATAATATTTAATTTGAATTTTGGGCTTTTCGAAATTTTTAGCATTAAATGCACTTCATTTTGATATTTTTGGAAAATTTATATATTACATGAGAAAAATGTAATCATTAAACATTAAAAAAAACAAGTAACAAAATAACTTTTTCAACATTAGGTACATATTTTTCTATCCAAAAATTTTTTTCTGTTTTTTTAACAGTAATATAAAAAAACTGTACAATAAATGGTAGTTTTTATTTTTAGATTATTTTAAGATTTTTATAACTATAAAAATATTTTTGTTTAATATGTAGGCATCAATGAACCTGACAAAAAGGTGTCACTAGTCTTCGGCAGAAATACTACATAAAAGCAGACTACAGGATAGGTCACGAAAGTTGTGGAATATAATATTAAAACATTGATTTGGTATACTTTTAACTTTTAATAATTTAGTTGATTATTCCTTAGTTTAGTAATAAATTATAAAAGTACCTAAGAACTACGTATTAGTAATAATAATATAGTTAATCGAATTTTGACTACCAAAAAACTCCATACACATTTGCAAAAATCATTTTAAATGGTAAATTAATTAATTAGAAACTTCAATATTTGTTTAAAACATTTTTAATACAAAATATATATATATATATACAGTCTTGTAAAGTATTCGAATACAAGTATTTGGATACTAGTATTTAAATACTTTTTAAAGTATTTTTATGGTATTTCAAATACAATTTTTTAAAAGTATTTTTTAAGTATTCTGAATACTTTTTAGAAGTATTTTTAACAATATAAATACTTGTATTTAAATACTTTAAAGAAATCTGTTTTATTAATTTTTCACAAAAATTAAATATAATATTGTTTGTCGTTGACAATATTGTGTAATCATAATTCTCAATAAATACATGTTTAGTTGGTATAGGTACTTCCAAGAATTCTACAATTGTATAATTTGAAAATCCACAGTTACCTAAATATTTTATGGTTGGGAAATAATAAGTAATAATGCTGTAATAATATATAATACCTGTATAGTGTCACAGGTATCATAATTGACATAATTCATATTATTATAATTTATCGTTTATATTTTTATTTTGTTTATCTATATTATATAATATAAGTCTTATCGGACTTGTATAACAATATACTTCTACACGCCGTTTCTTTGGGTTTCCCATATTATATAATAATTAATATCTTTATTTTTTCTGTGCTCATGTTGTACTTTACCCCTATATGGGCTATATCAAGACTAAAATATTGTTTATCAATTATCATATACCTACGTCCTACAGGCCAACAACCACAGATATATATATACCATATATATCTGTGACAACAACTTACAAATTCTCGTTTCGTCATTCGTGTCATTCGACCCGAACACGAACCTTCTTATTTTTATGTGCTTGTATATCGCGGCCGTAGTGCTTTTTGTTTAATAACATGACCGAAGTTTATAGATTGCCTTGGCATAACGAACACTTTAAAATAATCAAATTAATTGATGACCATTTAACTCATATAAAATATGAAGTTAAATGTGTTCATTGTGTTCGATCAAAATCGCTAACAGCGGACACAAGATCACCATCAAATTTGAAAAAACATTTAACAGTAAGTACTCTATAACATAAATTATTATTTAATTGTCGTTTAAGGTATTTAACGTATTAATGTATTATATTTAGGTACCTATGTAAATTTAACATTCCCATGCATACCTATATCTAGTTTTAATTTTTATATAAGATCATTGCGCACAAATGGACAATTACCTAATAATGATAATACTTTTAATACCTAATTCAAAACTAAAATGTACTTGTACATATAAGAAAATAAAATATACCTAATAATAAAAAGTAAAAACTTGTTAGCGTGGTAAAATTTTGTATTAGGTACTTCAGTCAGTTAGTGCATAAAAAAAACATAACTTGTTAGAAAATTAAATTACAAAATATTGTTTTAAATTTTGATAATAACCATAATATAATATTTTAGGTTAAACTCTAGCTTTTGGGTCTGGGAAAAAAACATCCAAAAAACTTCACATAGGTTTTTTATTTAAATACCAATCGTAAAAAATATCCCGCAGTCAGAACTTAGATTTTTAATTTTTACACCCCATTTCACCTCATCCCATGGAATTTGAGTGCTAAAAAAATCTCAGAATATCGACAAATTTCATATAGGTAGGTTAGTAGGTATATATACTATGTTTTTATTTGTATAACAATAACTATTATTGTAAAGCGTATTTTTACCTTACTTTGTCGCTTAGGAAAAAAATTTAACTTTGTTTTTCTGTTTCCTTAGATAGGTAAGAGGTAGGTTTTACATTTTTTACTAACTTAATATTTAGGTAGGTACCTATTGATAATTTTTGAAGTTTGTTAGTTACATATTTGTATGCTTTATTGCTTTATTAATTTTTATAATATAAGGTAAAATTAAATGTAATTCAAAATTTTTATCCCACAATATTATATATAATAGATTTTTATTTGTATACCTTCCTATGGTATACATATAATAATCTATATGGAGTTTTTTGTTGTAAGTATCTATTGATATTTTTTCCTAGACCCAAAAGCCATAGGATGGAAGAATTAAAAAAAAATCTAAGCACTCACTACGTGATACTTTTTACGATTGGTGTATAATAAAAAACCTAAATAGCTTTTTGACATTTTGACATTTTTTTCCCAGACCCAAAAACTAGAGTTCAACCGTTAATATAGTAGGTATCTATTTGGACATTTTCCTCCCACATTATTGAATTATGATTAAGTAATTTCAATTGTCTAACATTTAGAATCTGTATTTAAGCATGGTTGGAGGCTTTAAGTATGCCTAAACCCACTTGAAATAAGACCAATAGTTCCATTGGTTATATCGAAGTTGGTGATGTGTAAAATATGGTTGAACTTTGGCTTAATTAATATTAATCATAATTTAATAATGTGGGAAAATAATATCCAATTGGGTACCTTCTTTATTAACTTAAAAGCTAAAGCCTATATTATTATATAGGTACCTACAAAAAATATACACATTATATTTTTATTTTTACAAGAAGAATAATGGGCCCTATTGAACTCATTTGTCAACATTATTACATTTAATATATTAGATGTAATTAATTAGATATACCTACCTATATAGATATCTAGTTGTTGCAAAAATTAATAAAAAATTGTATATTTGTACTAAATTTCAAGTAGGTACCTATATAAAAACATTGATTTCTAAAGAAATTTAAAATTAGTCACCTCAAAATCTACTTTCTCAGCCTTGTGAATAAGATATAATACTATTAATATAATTATACATTAATAGTCATACTTCTTGGTAAAGAATTTAAAATATAAATTTGGTATACCTATTGGTAATAATTGAAATAAAATTTTAATACCTAGCACATTATAAATAAAAATAAAAAACAGTTAGTTCTTGTTAATTTTAGTTTTAAAA
Source organism: Pemphigus obesinymphae (assembly GCA_025469235.1). Lineage (NCBI taxonomy): Eukaryota > Metazoa > Arthropoda > Insecta > Hemiptera > Aphididae > Pemphigus > Pemphigus obesinymphae. The sequence goes on from JAIPRL010007259.1 coordinate 20,314, forward strand.
ATTTTTTCAATGGTATGCCTACCTAAAAACGTCAGGAATGTATTTTGTTACCTACTTTTTTTAAGTACCTAAGTATCTACTCATTTTGTATTTTTTATTTTATTTTATTTTAGACACAGCATAAAAATATCACAATAAAGTGTGATGATGACAGTGTAATCAATAATGATAAAAGTTTTTCTACAATTCGAAATGAACCAAATAATTTAACAAACAAATTGAAACGTTCAAATGGACAATTAACATTACAAGAAAGTTTAACCATCCATAAAAAAAAATGTAATGTAGAATCCAAAAACAGTATAACACAAATTACACAAATTATAACAAATTATAATTAATAATAATTTATAAATTAGTAGTAAAATGTATTTAATGTATTAAATGTATGTGTAATTTAGGTAGTTACCATAAGTAGGTGTCTATATTATTTTTTAAACTGAATAAATTATTATTATTGTTATTATTAATGTCTTATCATATTATAATTTATAATTAAGAGGATGTCAGCGTGGCCATTTTTAAGGGGTTCTATATAGGCAATTTTTAAAAAAATTAAGAAAAATAAAAACTTTACAATTGAAACATTTTTATATGCATATTTAAAATGACTAATAATTTGTCCCATTACTATATCATTTTTTATTATGGTTGTTTTTTTATGAATTAAAAAAATTTTATTGAAAATATTACTTTTTCATTTATCTTTATAACAATTTACAAATATTTTAGAAACATGAAACAGAATGCAAATGATAAAAACAAAATTATCTAGTGCCCTACGGAGCCGTTTATGAATAATACTAATTTTTATAATAACATATTTTATGAATAATTAATAATATACATAATAATGTTTAACAATTATTGTTCAAAACTCAACATTTTTGATTTTCTTAAATAACTATAATTCTTGAAACATTAAAATTTTGTAAAAAAAAAAAGCTCCGTAAAGCGTTAGATAATGTTGATATCTATAATTTGTTTTTTTTTTCTAAAATTTCTAAGATGTTTGTAAGTTGTTAAAAATGATAAATGCTAACATGAGTTTTTCATTGAAAATTGTGTGCGCTGACATCCTCTTAAGCACACAGTGTTCATTAAAAGGACGCTACACACTCGTATTTTGAGGGGTTGTGTAAAGGCAATTTTTAAGACATTTTCAGAAATATAAAAATACAGCAATTTAAAATTGGTCTCATGTCTCTACCACTTTTTATTGTTATATAATCACGAATTTATTAAAAAACATATTTACACAAAAGTGTTAAAATGGGTTTCATAAGTCATTTTGGAGTGAACCTCATTAAGGATTTTTAATTTATTACTTTAAAAAAAAGTTATTGCAGTTTTAAAAAGTTTATTTTTTAAACTTTTTAGCTTTAATAACTTTTTTTAAAGTAATAACTTAAAAATATCAAATGTGGTTCACTTAAATTTTGTCATCTATCGATTTAATAATAGGTGTTTTTACTCTAAAATTACTTGAAAACCCCATTTTAACACTTGTGTAAACATGATTTTATAGCTGAAAATCATCAGTGTAGCGTCATCATATATACCTTCATATATGATTTAACTATTGGAATGTATTAGAATACTTATATATAGGTAAATACAGGTATTTTTTTTATAATAATTTTTTTTTTTCAGTTGAGTTGGATACAATGATACAAAAATTGATCATTAACCGGTGTTTGCCATTTTTCTTAGTTGTGTATCCTGAATTTAAATCTATTTTACAAATTGAATATCCTAAATTAAAAATATTGAGCCGTCCGACATTAATGAAAAGGATAGATTCTAATACAATATCCATGTTAACAAATTTGAAAAAGGAATTAAGTTTGGTCAAACATATTTCGACTACAGCTGATTGTTGGTCAATTTTTAAAAAGTTAGTATTTTATAAAGGCCAATTAAAATCATTCTTGTTATTTTAAATCTATTATTAGGTAATTTATTAATAATAAAAAGTAATAGGTACTTATAATATATTATTAAAAATACTGTAGGTATACACCATCATATACTCGTAGAGATTTACTAGGTCGTTAATAATTAATATTGTAGGTATTAATTTTATTTATATGTATATTTATGTAATTTTAGATTTTAGAGCATAGCAAGGAATGTATGGGTTTGTATGTTTCGAATTTTTTTATATGTACATGTTTGGGTAAAAGGATTGAGTTAAGAGTTTTTGAGTATTGATATTTAATAGAAAATGCATTCTAGTTAGTACTTTACAGGAGTCTCTTTTTGATTTTCTGAGTAGTTTACTTTAGCATAAAGGAAAACTACCAAAAATAATAGAAAATTGTAATAAATTAGAAAATCAGAAAATAATACTACTCAGTTTTTTGCTGAGAATTATTTTATCCAAAGAAATTAATTATCATTGCTATAAAATTCAATACATCCCCCACCAGTATTGTATCTGACGAGCGAAGTGATCACCTTCTACTGACTGTTTTTTTTTTTAGTATATTTTAGATATAGTGTATCATTTACATTTTCCTACACAACTGTAAACAATAAACTAGGTATAGTGACATTTTTTTCTCTGACATTGCATTTAGATGTGAAAGGAAAAATGTTAAATAAAAAATTTGTTTCAGATCTTACATGGGGATAACTGGACATTGGTTAGATAATAATGATTTATCAAGAATTTCATGTCTACTTGCAATAAAGTGTTTAAAAGGAAAGCATACTTATGATATTTTAGCGCAATCCATGGAGTCAGTATACATAGAGCTTGACATCAATAATAAAATTACATATTCAACCACGGACAATGGTTCCGATTTTGTTAAAAGTTTCAAGTTAGTTTTTTTTATATAGTAATTTATTTAAATCTAGTAGGTATACACAATAATTAATATTAGGCATACAATAAAAAGAGGTAAGTATCGCCATTACTATTTATCTTGAACAATTAAACTATTTACTAAACATTTTATTTGTGTATACTATGTATGCTCTATGCATTATTTATTAGTCTCTGAATTGTATGCACTAAAAATACATTAAATATATAAATATACTTAAAAATATGAGCTGAAAAATGTTGTATTTTTATTCATAACATTATGAAATATATTTTGTACTTAGCATACAATACCACAAAAAAAATGCAAACATATCTGAACCCTAATGGCTAATAAAAGTAATAATTATAATATATTTAGTAGATGTAGTTGTAAATACTTACTATAGTTAATGTTAAGTAAACTATTTTTAATAATAGTTTAATATTTTTAGAATATACAGTAAAAATGATGATCAAAATATTTCCAATTTTGATTGTTTTATTAAAAATATTATTGACGATGTTTCTGATGATGAATTTGATCTGCCAATAACAAATGAAGAAAACTTACGAGAGGATGATGATGAAAATACTAATGAAGCCATATCTGTGATTTCTGTTTTTGATATTTTGGAAGAAAATTTCATGAATTTTCATATTGATACTCAGTATAATATGCCAAAACATCATCGCTGTGCAGCCCACACTTTAAATTTAATTGCCACTAAGATGATGTGTAATTTTTTATTTACTACCTGACATACCAATAGTTAACATTTTTAATATATTTTTATAGGATGCTGAAGTTGCTCTTCAAAATAATTTGTATAAAAAGCAAAATAGAGCTGCATTTGGAAAATTGCAAATAATATGTAATTTCAGCAGTTATTTTTGTAACGCTATTTATTAACCCATAACCTAAGTATAAAATATACAATGTGTTAGTATAGATATTTTACCTATATCATTGACTTTAAAACTAGAATTAAAAAATATTTATATTTATCTATAAAATTCAAATTTCGAACAAAAAAATGACGC
>JAIPRL010007260.1:0-24160 GCA_025469235.1 Pemphigus obesinymphae
CTGTGTTTCTACCAGATGGATTTAAAATTAAATCAATATAAAGATTTTTATGGTGGTTTCAAATTAATGAAAAAATCATTATTTAATTGTTTGTCATTTATTTAAAAAAATCATCTGGTAAAAACATAGAAAATATAACAACGAATTCAGAACTTTTTTAAAAATTAAAATTGAACAAGTTTAACACGGCCAATTTATGGAAATACCAAAGCCATTTTAGCGCTTTGAAAAATCTACTGTCGAAGACCCTTAAATGGTGTAACGGAGCACCACCACGTGAGCGGCACCATAGCAGGACTTACCCAGGGTAGACCTGCGGGGTTCAATTTCCTCACGCTTTTCCACGGTCACCCCCAATATCTATTCGCCACAAGACAAACTTCCGAGTATAAACCGAACCGGTAATAATCCGATTCCTCCCTCTTCCCAATTCGTTAACCGCAAAATGACCCGAAAGACAAACTCGTCTCGTGCCCAGGCGCCGACCCGAATCTCCCACCGCCAACAAAACTGGATACAAAGCGTCCAATCTCGCCCCCTGAAAATTTGCCCAAAAAGCAAAAAAAGAAATTAGTATCTTCAAATTCCGAATTAAACAACGATTCTACTTCACCACCAAATTGGCAACATAATCATGTCTGACGCCAAATCGACAAACTCAAATAAACCGTCATCTAATCTCATTCGTAGCAACCATAAACCCAGCGGAAACAAAACCATTTATACCTACCCCCACTAATTATTCTAAATTCATCCGATTGGCGTAAAATCGCACCCTAAATCTTCACCGATACAAACATAAACTCCGAAGAAATCTCCGCAAAAATCTCCGTCAATGGCAAAACACTCGTTAAAACAAAAAGTCCTTCTACATTTAAATCTATACAACGAACACTACACCTAGAGGGCATCGATTTCTACACACATAGTTTTACTGAGGACCGCACATTGAAAGTTGTATTGAATGGAATCCCGACTGACGTAAGCGAATACGAAATAATCGCAGATCTTGAAAATCGGGGTTTTACAATAAAAACGGTTAAGCATTTAGGCGCAAACACTAGACCAATTCCGATATGTTTAGTCATCCTGAAAAAAGACCAGGGGGCATCCAACATTTACGAACTATCTTCAATGTTTTTCATGCGCATAACAGTTGAATCTTTTAAAAAGATTGGACCGTCTCAATGCCACAACTGCTAACGTTTCGGCCATGGGTCACAAAACGGTGGCTATTCGGCACGATGCGTAAAATACGGCGAAAATCACTAGATCAAAAACTGTACATAATCCCGAGAAGAAAACCCGACCTGCGGCAACTGTGGAAATAGCCACACGGCAAATTACTGCGGTTGCCCATGGCACTAACACGTACTGGAAATATCCAAACCAAAAAGCCTAAATCCTACTAGTCACATCGCCGATCTACTATTAGATACTCCACCAGCTCAAACAGCTCAAACAACTAGGAAACCTCAACGATCCGCATCCAAAAGCTATGCCGACGCAGTTTCTGCACGCCAAACCGCCCACCCAAACCTGCGAACTCAACTAACATGTTATCTAAGCTTTAGATAGATTCTAAGGTACTTAACATGCTAAAAGAACTGCTAACAGCAATATTCTTATCAGAAAACTCACAAGAAATCATGACCGATACAGGACTCCCCTCTGTATCTCCATCGTTTAGTTTATTTGTCTCATATTATGATGTGTACACTGTTCAGGTTGTGCATTGTAATCTTCTTTTCCTTCGCCTTCACTCACAACTATTTGGGGTCGACCATCCTAGTGTCCTACATTTCCACTTGACTGTTTCTCCTGCTTCCTTTTCACTTACCCCACCTATTTATCGGTTTTCCTCTCCACTCTTCCACTCTTTACATCAACATATTACATTTCCTTCACTAATCTTACTGCCTTTGTCTCTCGACACTACCCCCCCCCCCCTTAATATACGCCCGAGTTATCATTTGCTATGCTAATCGTTTAGTTGTAAAATAAGAAATGCTATAACTAATTTAGATTGGTCGGTAGATACCTAGATATATGCAACCAATAATAAATATAATTGTAATGAATTGATAGTTTAACAATGAAATCAATAAAAATATTTGAAAGTAAATACTGACTAATAAATATTATAATATTTTACTATCTACTAAGTTCAAATCATTGTAAATAAACAATTTACAATAAATGTGCATAAATGTACATTTATGTATGTGTGATGATCACTGAAATATAGTCGACCATTCGACGTACTTGTAGTCTAATATAATTTTATAGCATAATAATTAATTTCCGTAAAAATGAATATTATTAGGAATATTCGTTTTTACCAAAAAAAAAAGGCGTGATTAAACTTTTAACTGTAGATCTATACAAATTTACTTGAAATTAACTTTTTATAGTGGGTACTATTTGTACTTAGTTCGTTTGTTAATAAAGTTCAATATAAAATGAATCTTGTATGTTTTTTAAGATAAAAATGGCGTAATAAAATAAATTAACAACAACAATTATTGTTATTAAGATGATTTTGTGTAATTATTTAATAATATTATAATAATAATTATTTATCTAGTATAAAAGTATAAATATATACAGGGTCTTTCGAATTTCATTACATACGGATTATATTATGCGTACAAAACGTTAAATTAATTTTCCCGAATTCCGAACACCATTGAAAACACCATTACTTAATATGTATCCTAGTTTTTTGTTCACTTCGAATGATAAAAATTGTTCTATTTCAAGTATATATTATTATATATAATATTTAGGCGTCATATTATAATTTTATGAGTGCAACACCTACCGAGTGCTAAAAACTCTTTTTTGACGAGACGGTACTTGTCTTGTTTGCGCCAGTATATTCTAATGTTGTACGTAACTTTTAATTTTCAAATATAAATTATTAATTAGCCGGCCGATTATTAAATTCCACTTCCACTACCTTTCTTTATCGATTGACATGTACTTATATTGTGTAACGAATTAATATTATACAGCAACGATCGATATTTGTCTCTACATTGAAATTGCATATTGTCATCTGTGGTTTGTTATTATTTTCGTCGGTGCATTTTATTCATATAAACTGTTTTTGTTCATTATCGAAATACACGCGGTCTTTGTAGGTTTTTTTCTCTTCAGTTCGTTCCGGCGCATTACAAAAATCTCATAAATATAAATATTATTGTTTGTCGTATAATGTTTTTCGTCGTCGTTTCTTCTCGCCATTGTAGAATATTATAAAATACATATTAAACAATAGTGTTCAATTATTTGTATAAAATTTGTCAAAATAAAATTTCCTATTTATTCTTCCGACAACCTGCGTATTGAATTTTATTTCTTCAACCTGTTACCCTCTCAAAACTATTACAGCTGATATATTCACTGTCGGCTATGCTGTTTGGTCAAGTCACAATACATTCCGGTCCATAATGCGAGTACATATTTTCAATAAGTACTACTCTCGCAGTCCGTGTAGTTGGGATTGGGAATGGCGCCAGTCCAATACAAACTGCGTGTTTATTTGTTGATCGTCACTATTACCAATTTTTCACGATTATACACAGTTTTAATATTTTTCATTAATAACGTTTATAATTCAAAATAAGTAATTATTTTGATATCTTATCCTATTGTTTTCCCGTAATATAATATAATATAATATAATAAATGTTATCTATATTAAGAGGCCGCAACACCAACGAAAAATCGACCTAAAAGCGTGACAAAACTGTGGGATTTTGAAAAGTCGGATTTCAATTCTGAAAACGGTTTTGAATTCATCAATTTGTCTTCTAGGGATCGATCGATTATTTTTGTTTTTATTTTTTAATCGTGTTATTTATCATTAAAAATCACAATTTTTAATCATTGATTATATTTTAATCTGTAATAATAAAGAAAAATGCCTCGATCGATCCCTAGAAGACATTCAAATCTGTTTACAGATTGTAAATCGGACTTTCCATAGTTCCACGACTTTATCACTCTTATTGGTCTTTTAGGTGGAAATTTCGTGATTACACAACAATAAAAAATGATACGGGTACGGGGCTAGTTTTAGATTAATTTTAAAATGTGCATAAATATTTCTAAATTGTTAGATTTTTATTTTTCATAATATATCTTAAAAATTGCCTATACAGAACCCCTTAAAAATCGCAAGTGTTGCGGCCTCTTAACACATTTGAATTCATTTATAGTATACTTAATTCAATGTTTTTTGGCGTTAAAAATACGGAGCAGGTACTTGCGAGTAATCTTTTCTTACGTTTATTATTCCGTAAATGTTCAATAATACAAATTAATATTTATTCAACGTACAGATACGTACGCACAGGTGGAATGAAATGCACGTGGTTCATCGAGTACTGCTGGTGTACGTAAATGTGCCTTTGGTCACCGTCCATACAAATACACCGTTCGAGTGACCCGGTCCAACAGGTGCAAATGAAATAAGTACACTTAGGGTCAGTTGTACAGTGCTCGGTTAAACTATGATTAAGTCTTAATCAACGATTAAGACATTTGGGTCGTTGTACAGTGCCTGTTAAGTGCTTAATCATTGATTAAAGGTTGGTTTAGTTAATCAACCAAATATGGTCGGTTAAACTGTGATTACTACTAACCAGCGATTATATCATTGTCAATTATTGTTATCAGCTATGATTTCTGAGTTGATTATCTTAAATTGCGTTTAAATAAAATTATTTTTTGTTTAATTTCGAATTTTGCAAAAATTTACAATTTACCATTATTTTATTGAAGAATGCTAATTTTTATTTGAATTTAATTTGTTCAACTGAATACTGTTAGTCATAAATATGTATAACGATAATTCTATTGAAGATGATACTGATTTTGAGGATGAGGAATTTGGTCATTTAGCCATAATGATTGCCTTTCCAAGGCAACAAAACATTTTCGGACCTCGTATAGATCATTTTAATTGGTGGAGAGATGATGAGTTCTTCAACAGATTTCTATTGTCTAAAAATAATGTTCGGTTCATTGTCGATTTAATAGGCGACTGTAATTCCCGTACTGATTGATAAGTTTTCCTTTTTTTTTTCTAATAGTGTATTACCTATATAAAGAATTATTGTTTAAATATATGGATTATTAATGATTTCTTGGTACTTTTTTACTAACGTAATTAGTAAATCAGATTCAGTTGCGGTGAAATTTACTGCTCTATTTTTCTTTACCGGGTTCATAATTATTAATTAATGACACGTAAAAATAAAATAATTATAAATATGTGATGAGTAGAAAAATAAAAAACCATTCAAATTCAAAATCCAAACAACAATAATGGAAAAATAATTGATAAAACTAATTTATCAAACAATTTTCGCATAAATTAGTACCAACTGTAAAATAAAAGCAATAAAAGTATTGTAAAATACATCATATTATGTTGATTAACTAATCACGGTTTAACCGTCCACTGTAGGTACAACACCCATGATAATAATCGACGATTAACGCATTTAATCGTTGATTAGCTAATCACTGTTCAACCACGCAACTGTACAACTGGCCCTTAAGAGGATGTTACACTCGCATTTCTCGTCTCTGTCTATCTAACAGATAATGTAGCAAAATCACACTACGCAGAATTGAAATTTTGACGTTTAGGTTAAATTTAGAGTATAAACACCTATTACAAAATTTAATGCAAGGAATATTTTCGAGTGAACCCCATGGGCATTTAGTAAAATATCATCTGACGAAAAAGTTAAAGCTATTTAAAAATATCAAAAACTAAAAATGCCGTAACTTTTTTTCCTGAAAATATTTTACAAAAAGCCCATGAGGTTCACTCGAAATTATTCTTCTCGTTAAATTTGATGATAGGTGTTTAAACTCTAAATCTAACCAAAACGGCATAATTTCAATTTGGCGTTGTATAATTTTGCTATATTGCCAATTAGATGGACGGAGGCAGAAAATGCGGGTATAGCATCCTCTTAAATCGTATTTCAATTGATTTGTGACTCGCGTAAAGTGGCGTTTCACGACAAATCGGGAGATATTTTAAAATATTTTCGATTCAATTCACGACATACGCGTTTCTCTAAAACTCCTACGACAATACGTATTTTATTCGTACGTGAACAGTTAGTTGAACGATAATTATTCCGTTGTACTTTGTACTCTGTGGTCTGTACACATAATTAAATTACCCCCACAGCGTAGAATTTTATAATTATTATTATTATTATTATTATTATTATCGTAGATTAAATTTATGATAATAATTTGCACAATGTCAAAATATGTAAAACGAAAGTCAAATGAACGGGGTAAAATCGTTCACGTTCGTTAAGAAATGGTACGCGTTCACAAATGCGTTCGATTTTGATCGCGTTCTTTCCAAACGCTGGCCGTATATGTACCACGTCATATCATTATTGTTACAACAAACGGTTTGTTCTGTACTCGAATTTTCATGGTTTAGTGGTTGTTTATGGTAAATCATAATTATTCAGTGAAATTACTGAAATTACGCGTTTCACGTACATACACAATTCACATGTGTCATATACCTAACCTATTTTATTAGCTGGTTAAAATTGTTCAAACAATATTATAATATCGATTATTGTATAAATTAGTTGATATGATTATAATATGACGCATAGGTAGGTGCATGACATTATTATATTATTATTTATTATCAATTATATAGATTAAATGAAAAAAACAATAGAAGTTTCGATTTGATTCCATTTTAATTAAAATTTATAAATAGTTGTCTGTTGTTGTAAGCGATATTCGTATACACGACGTATAGTCATTACCTGTTAATATTTAAAATGTTATTTATTTCATAATTAGTAGAATATACATTATTATACAGAGTAACGTTCAAGAGTTTTTAGTCAAGGACAAGTGGACGTCACTAAATTAAAAAAAAAAAAAAACCAATACCTACTTAAACGGTTATATATTAATATATTATAATGTCGTATATATAACGTGAAAATATACATATATATTCGTATATATATATTATATACACACGTATTAAGAATATAATATTTCAACACTTGAATAAATAAAATTTAAAGTATTTTTAATTGATCAAAAAAATACTTTAATTCACATAATATTTAATAACATTATTGGTATCTATTTATGTATTAAAATAATTACCAATACGGCTATATATATATATATATATATAGAGTATATAATAATTTGAATGAATAATTTAAATAGTATAATTTCTGTTTTATAATCTTATAGTTAAAATTATTTTCATCATAAAACCATATTATGATAAAAAATATTATCGCGTACGATACTACGAATACTATCGATGATAATAATTGTAATTAACCAATATTGATAAGCCAGGAAAATATTCACATTTTCATAAATATACATTTTTTTAGAAAATAAATGACTCGACATTTGTAAATTATATTATCACTAACATTTTTCTAAAATTCAGCTTATAAAATGGATATTTAAAATTTTTTTTTTTAAATTTTTTTTTTTATTTCAAATTTTCAAAAAATTAAATTAAAATTAGATTATTAATATAAAGTGTAGTGTAAAAATTATTAAAAAAAAACTTTCAAATATGTAATAGAACAAAAGTTATTCCATTTGTCAGATATTCGTAAGACATTCTGTGTATTGTCATATTCATACAACAAATTATTGCTTTTGTGTAGTATGCTGGATTATAATAAATAAAAATCAGGGCTTAAAACCGGTAACTGGTTTTTCCCGAAAACCGGTCAAAACCCCTTTTTTGAGAATCGAAATTCCCGGTTTTTATTTTTAAATCTAAGACGCGGTCATCGGTAACCGGTAACCAATAATTATATTTTTGGACATTAAATTTACCGGTAATTCTTTTATGTGATTACCAGTAATTGTAACGGAATCGATAATCTATGTTGAAAGTAACAAAAAAAAAAAAAAAAAACCACCAACACTTTAAAATAATTAATAAAAACAATATTCCGGGATCGGAAAGCAGAGACCAAAAAGTTGAACGACGAATAGTCATAAATATTTTAAAGGTTTGTCAAAAGCTTATTTAAATTGTAATTAATTGTTTTAAAAAGTTACAAACGGCTTAAAACCGGTAACCGGTTATGAGAAGTAGGAAGTGGTTTTAAACCAAGAAGCGGTTACCCTAAAAATTACGAATCGGTTTTTAACCGAGAAGTGGTAACCACTTATTTTTTAAATATTCAAAGAACCGTATATCGATATACAGGTATTTAAAAAACCCCTTAATACCGGTTAACGATTCTTGAAATTTTTCGTAAGCGGTTTTAAGCCCCTATAAAAATAATAACTTGTATTTAAAATGCCTTTAAAATGAGATATTATTTTACTAAACCTAAGTTTTTAAATATCTTTTGACCAGTCACTAAATTAATTTTCAATTATATGTGTGCACTGTACGCAGGCCTTCGTGGCAGATTGGGCCAATACATCATACTTTATATTATTATATATCAAATATATTATTTTATATATTTTAAATTTGAAAGCTAAGATGATTCATTGAATTTGGAAGACGAAATCGAAGAACAACCATTTGTTATTTTCTATGCATTTATAAAATATTGTCCTTATAAAAGGTGGTTTTCCTTTCCTTATTACACTTAGAAAACTACTGAGAAAATCGAAAAATGACCTCTTTAAAGTACCAACTAGAGTAGATTTTCTATCAAATAAGTTCGTTACTGAAATACTCCTGCTCTACTCTTCTACTAGAAAAAATGAAAACAGATACAAAAAAAAATAATGTATAAAGCCAATACATTCCTTGCTTCGTTCAGAATCTAAAATTACAAAACCGAAACAGGTTTGACAATAAACCAAATGTTAAAAATATCTTGTACGCCAAATTACTCAATATATATAGTCTTTGGTGAGTTGAATAGTGAATACTGATAAAATTGTGATGAACAAGTATCTATCCGGGAAATGACCACGTAGTTGACTGCGACAATAGTAGATAGATAAAGTAAAAAAGGATGTTTGAATAAAAATAAAGTTGGTTTTATCATTTCTAATAATTATTATGTATTATAGGAATTATTTATTTCTCGAAAATATAAATAAAACAAGAATACCTATATATTAAATAATAATCTCCCCGTAATATAAATTGAGGAATATATTAGATTTAATATATATATATATATATATATATAATATGTATAATATATATTAGATTTTCCACCAGTAAACAATATTTAGGTAGATACTAATTTTCAATGAGTAATTTCCATTCGTTAAACAGTATTTCCAATAAAAATAATAAATACTTAATTATACCTGTACATCTCAAATGTTATATTGACCCGTACTAAAAAATTAACCTAACTGATTTAAAAAAAGAATCATTAACTTGTCCCCTATTGCAAATTATAATATAATCAACATCACAGATTATTATTTTTAACGGTATTAATAACGTTTAGTTATGGATGCATTTCGTTAGTTGGGTAATTTTGGTAATTTTGGCCCAACCAACCTCAATTTTCCTATTAAAGTTTATACCAGCTATAGCTATATTTGGTGTTTAAAAAAATTATTCTTTTAGTTGGTTTTGAAAATAGACGCCTATAAATAAATTATGATATGTGCATGAATGTATATTTATGTGTACATGATGAAATAGGCAAGCCTTAGACGTACTTGCAATCTAATATAATTTTATAGTATAATTAATTTCCGTAAAAACGAATATTATTATGAATAGTCGTTTTTACCAAAAAAGACCCGCTTAAACTTTTAACTATATAGATCTATGTAAATATACTTGAAATAATTTTTTTTGTAGCGCTTAATATTTTGTAGTTTGTTTGTTAATAAAATTCAATATTAAACGAAGCTATTGTAGGCTTATCAATATAATTTACTACATAAATGTACACTAAAAATAAGTAGTGATATAATAAATTAATAACAATAATTTTTATCAAGAGGACTTTGTGCAATTTATTTTTATCTGGTATAGAAATATGTACAGGATCTTTCGAATTTCATAACAAACGGACAGTATTATACATACAAAATGTTGAATTAATTTTCCCGAATTCCAAACAACATTGAAAACACCATTACGTAATATATATGCCTCCTAATTTATTTTTCATTTCGAATGATGTTGTTCTATTTCAAGTATAATATATAATAAAGAATTGTGATTTTATTACGTACACAACTGATCACTGAATAATGATTAAAGTGTTTATGTGGCTACAGCGTATTGTGTGTAGAAAACATAAATCTAAACAGGGAACATGATAATATGTCTACTGATTAATAAAAGACCTATAATTTTCCAAATTTGTTATATTTAAAAAAAATTAATGTATGATGTTATACATAAATTACTAAAATACATATGTACTCTGTGAGAATTTTATATAAGATAATTTTCGGAATGACGAGAAAATAACCATATAGGTAATTATAACCAAAATACAGGTATGTTCACGATCATCCTTTTTTCACGATCACGTGTTTTTTTTCCGAAATTCGTTAGTGATTGTTTTTTACGCGTAAAAATCTACTGGAAAGTCAAAAAATGACCTCTATGAAATACCAAATTAGTAAATAATTGATCGGTAAACGGTTAGGTAGGTGTCTACTACACATGCATGAAGAATTTGGACCAAATTTGATAGTTAAAAAGTTGTTTACAAAAACATCACTCCAATCAGAATCTAAAATATGTATTGTGTATACGTATGTAGTGAATAATATGTCTACTCGTACGTAGGTAAGTGCTATAAGTCTATTTCCAAAATTTTAGAAATTGCGAAATAAAATCAAAAAATACGTAACCATAAGTACCTATGCTAAATAAAATTCGAGTAATATTTTTGTTTACAAAAAACTTCAAGTAGGTAGATACTATGTATCCAAAGCCTATGTATAACCTTTAGAGATAAAAAAAACCATCAGAAAAGTCAAAAATGCTGTACAGTTGGTTAAAAAAGAGGTTCGAGTTTCTTGAACGAAATGGTTCTATTGTTGTAATATAAATGTATATTTTCATTATTTATACAAAATTTATTTGTGGAAATGCCTGCAATTTTGTAGTAAATTAGTCAAATTAAATCTTTAATAATATTTGCGAATTGTCTTCCCGATATACAAAATATAGGTTGTTGGTGAATATAAAAACATTTAGCAAATTCGACGAGACCTAAAATAAAACGCAATTATGATATAAATTTCGTTTTACGCATACGAAACGAAGCATATTTTTTCACTATTTATGGATTAAATTATTATTATTGTTTAGAGAACCCAAATAGTTGGGAGGGAAGACGACGAAGAAAAAGAAGAAATTACAAATTCGATAGTTTTAAAATTGTACACAAATTATGATTAATTATTGTGAGTTTGTCATGTTAACATTCAGAAACCTAAGTATAGAATTTTTTTTTCATTAATACAAATATTTTATACAAATTATTTTTACTACATATACATTATATGAATTAGAATAATATGATACGATTCCTGTACCGGAAGTGACAATAACTATTAGATATATAAAAGAAAAGTCTAAAAATCAATAAGTACCCATATTAGGGTAATTAGTTTGAATTACATTTTTTTTTTTAATTGTACGTAAATATAGAAATATTTTTAATCGACAAATACGGATGAGTATTGAAAAATGTTATATTTATTGAAGCTATATGCGATTCTTTAATCTCACGCTCTTATGATATAATATTTTTATCGAATATTTGTGTTTTAAATTAAGGTTCAATCTGTTAGAAAACACGCCTAATGTATAAAATATATAGTTAAAAAAGAATCAAATTAATCGTTCGTATACCAATATAGGTATAATATATAATGTCTAATTTTATACTTGATTACAAAACTATATAATATAATCGTATACAGTCATAACAACATTAATATAATCCATGTTCGACGCTAGTACGCGTCCAATATAGTCGCTGGACGTACACGGGATGAACGCATCGTGCCGGTATATAAACTCTTGTTACCGGTGTTAATGCGGTATAGTTTGGAACGGAATCTCGGTAATAACCGAATACACAGTAATTAAACAAAATCGCAAAAATGAATACCGTACGTTTTACCCGTCATCGCTCGTTTTCAACTACTGTGTATGAAAAACGTGAACAATACCGTTTCTCAGGTCAGGACTACTATATTATATAGATACTTCTGCAGCCGTTGCTCGTCGTCTGTTGTCTACAACTGTTGCCGCCGATTCTTTCAGGACGGCAAACGGTCCGCCGATTTCGACCATGGCGAAAATGTTCGAAAACGTCAGCTTATCTTCTACAGTGAGTAATAATATAATGATTGTTACTATTGGAAAATACTAAAAACCTGTCCAGATGAAAATGGTGGAAATTTTCCTTTTTGGAAAAATTCAATTAATATTGTTAATATCACATCATCTCGTAGAAGATTTGTTTCTAAATTCCGTACGGAAACGGTAGTGAATGCAGTACGATTAGGGTAGGGACTAGAACCTCAATTACCTATATAGAATGATTCCAGATTGGAGTAATTCTGGTTTCTGTTTAGGTTTTTAAAAAATACAGATTTCAGTTTCTGATTCTATAATTGTTTGTACATTTTTTATTATACCTACACAAAAAAAAAAATAAAAAATATATATACATTAAAAATTTACAATTAATGCAATTTATTTTATGCGAATAATGTAAATATCACATTAAAATAAAATTACATTATAGAAAGTTTTGATAATCAATTTTCATTATATTTCAAATATAATTAAAGTAACATATGAATGTATTTTGGATTATCCTAGTACTGAATCTCTAAATCTTAATATCTAAAATTACCAATTTATATTAATAATACATGATAATCGAAAGAAATAAATCGTTTTTCGTAGATTACAAAAGTTTTTCTTAACGCATTTATAAATAACTGGAAAAAATGAATAATAAATACCAACTATTTAGATGCAATTTTCAACCAGAAAAATGATTACCTAAAAATTTCTTGTAAATAGCTTATTCTACAAGAAATATTGTATTACCAATATATGAAAATCAGAATCTAATCAGAATCTAACACAAGGAATCGTTCGAAATATAAATTCACCCTAATAGGTCACAGTGGTGGCTCTAGCATTTTTTTTTTTGGGAGGGAGGGGTCAAAAAAATTGAGTTGATGACTTTTTTTTTTGCTTAGTTGTAAATAAAAATTGGGGTTAACAACTATTGGGCATAGGTACTATATGCTTTTTATCATGGTGCCATAGATAACCACAGTAGATCGTGTGACGGACGAGTTTTCGTCCGCCAGCGGGGTTTTTTTATTAGGAATTTGGGAGAGCTATAACCCCTCGGGCCTCCTTTAAAGCCACCATTGATGGATCACCGTAATTTTGAAGGTAATAAAAATATTATTATACAATTTATTGGCATTTATTTTACAGGATTAAAATACAATAATGTAGTTTAATTTTTAGGGAATTCTATAAATGATGTGTCCTTTATAATTAATTTATAATAAACATATTTGTAGGTAAAATTAAACGGATAATTGGTACACTCTATTGTATTTTGAACAAAATAAATTAAAAATTAAATTGAAATATTGGTACTATGCGATATTTTATTTTCAGTGGTTCTATAAATTATAGTGTATATACTGTAGTCTGTATTGGGTAAATTACTTTCAAGTTACAAGTTATTTTTTTATAAAATGTTAAAATTAGTACCTAATAATTTTCTTATTTGAGGAGCATCTAAATACAAACTCGTAGTTTATGGATATGAAAATTTTTTCTACTTCCCATACTCCCGTGTTATCAAATACACCTGCTGAGCATCGGCGGTTGTGTTAAATAATTGTTTTGACAAATTGGCCTAAAACTGAATTTATAATTTGGAATACCGATTCCGGTTAGGTTGTGGTTGTGTGGTTTACAAAAATGTTAGTTCTTATTTTATCATAATTGATACTAAACTCAAGGCTCGATAGAGACCTATATCCGATTTCCCTATTCAATTTTCAAATATATTATGGATTGGAATACATTTTAGCAAAATAACGTATCTATCAGTTACCCAGTCAATATAGGAAATTAACTAAAATAAAAACAAAATTATTTTAAGGACGTGTCGAATAAGATAATTCAATAATTTAATGAATAATCTCAGAGATCGTTTTTTATAAGCGTTTAAATTTTAAATTAGGTGGAAATGATCAAAAACAATGGGTATACCGTTGAGGTCCACAATGTCGTTACAAAAGACGATTACATTCTGGAATTGCATCGTATTCCCAGGAGTAAAAGCGGTCAAAAACCCACCAGAAATTATTCGGTGTTCATGCATCACGGCATTCTCGGCAGTTCAGCCGATTGGATACTCGGTGGAGTTAATATTTCATTACGTGAGTAGAGTAATATTTTAATATTTAAAATATTGACAATAATCATATTATACTATGAAAATATACAATTATTATATATATTTTTAATAAAGCTATGCATCTCGCCGATGACGGGTACGACGTGTGGTTGTCAAATTGTCGAGGAAATACCTACAGTAGGAAACACGTATCCATGACTTACAAACAAAGGGCTTTTTGGGACTTTAGGTAAAACTATACGGAATTTGTTTTCGTACCATAATGTATAATGAATGGTTTATTTCAATTTTCGTGTATAAATGTGGTTATAGTAGTGGCTTATTAGTATGGGGTGGACTATGTGATAGTATATTAAAACAGCTCCAAGTCAATCAAAACAATATAGTTTGATTCTGTTTAAATAAGTGTACTTTAGAAGCGTCGACAAGACAAAACCTTATGGATTTTGGCATATAACAAGTTAAATCACTTTACAAAAATTTTTTAATTTAGTTTGTATTTAAACGTTTAATCAATAAAAAAACAGTATTTTTTTTGAAAATAAAAGAGAAAATAGGGTATACAATATTCCTGTTAAAAATCTTTTGGTCAATCATTTGTTGATTAGTTAGGGCCTACGTACTTCAATCTAATGCCATATAATAAAAAAAAAAAATACTTACATTAAAATAGTGATAAAAATACTGTATATATATGGTAATTCTTAGAATTAGCTAAAAATTTTAATTTTCTCATGTGAGTATTATATATATATATGTGTGTGTGTGTTTAATTATTTTAAATGTAGAAGTAACAGATTGCTATTTTTATTTTTTATTTTATTTCTAAGTTTTAGTTATAAAACACTTTTTATTTAGTTATTATTATGTTATACTCTCGATCCTTAACACAAGCTCAGCTTAAAAGGGATTGATATAATTTTTTTTGTTGTTTGTATATTGTTAATTTATGATGATTTTAATATAGTAATAAAAACAAAAACTGATGAAAAAATTAAGTAAATCAAAAATGTTGAGTAACATGGTCTGGGTGATATCTAATAGATTGACCCAGGTATCTATGCAATTAGTTGGAAAATTGGATATAAAATGGAGTAATGGAAAGAGAATGATAATGTAGAACTCAGAAATTAATTAAAGAAGGCAAATAAGAAGTTTCACTTGGTGAGATTAAATAAATTTTACAAACTTTTTACTAATATTTATGAGAAGCTAAGGATGTTAAATAAAGATAATTAGAAGCATCAGAATATTTATGAGGTGAACTGAGAATATTTAACACAAAACCTGTAAACATTAAAAATGTACCTACGCTGACTCTCTTTTAACGAGTATGATGTAGTATACAAATTTCAAATGATTAAATAATATTCTAAGATTAGACGGACCAACCTAGACTACTTATAAAAATTCAAGATTCAGGTTTTTAATTTATGATTGTTTGCAAAACAATCGATAGATGATAAATCCTAAACATTTAAGTTTAAACTTAAAATATCCGTATGAACCCAGGTCTAGAACAATATTTTTCGTTATAATATTATGATAAATATATTTAAATATATATCTAAATTCAACATTCTTCGTACTTTCAAATTCAATATAATTTAATACAATATGTTATCTAATTAGGTGCATTGAAATATATCAAAAATATATTGGTATATGATGAAATAAATAATTATGTTAAATTTTACTCTTATAGCTTAAACGAAATAGGAAAATACGATTTGCCAGCTGCGATCGATTATATTCTAATTAACACTAAAGTCCAACAACTCCACTACGTTGGTTATTCCATGGGTACCTGTGTGTTTTACATTATGGCTTCGGAGAGACCAGAATATCAGCTCAAGATTCGATCGCAAGTCAGTCTCGCACCAGTGGCTTACTTGTATAATACGAGATCGTTTTTAAAATATATAGCTCCTTATGCAAGAATAATGAACGTAAGTAATAAGTATGATGAACGAGGCTAAAAAAACTATAGGTACAAATAATTTTAAAAGTAATATTGTAATGTATAGTATATGTATTAAAATGATTGATGTTTCATAATAATTTATACATTTTATTTATAGTAACAAAAAGTTAATAATTATTTATATTTTATTCTTAAACAGTAATCAGAAATTATCCAATTATGGAAAATGAAAATGACTAACTATGTGTCTAGGCCTATACCTATTATATATTATATTATTATATATTATATTATTATATATATATATATATATATATACATTTTATGTTGTGACATTTGTTTGACCTATAATTAATGGCGGCTCGTTGGGTTTGCATAAGGTCGTGCACAAATATTGTCAGATATGTGTGCCAATAAAAACAATCTTAAAATACTACAGTAAATACTAAAATAAAAAAATAAACCAAACGATATACCACGTGTTATCGACCAACGTGTCTGTGCATGTAGGTAAACAATATTAGTATGGCCGCCCGATGCATAACAAATTTTTGCTGCGCGAAGTTATCTAATCCTTAACAGACACGCTTTTCAATGCCAAAACCTACAAAAACGTTTTTCTTTCTTAATAAACAATTTTCAAATTACCAACTATGTGTATAATAACTAAATTATAATTACCTAATATACAAATCTAACAATTTTTTTTATACATTTTTTGAGTTGTTCACGTGCTTATGGGCACCATAGTAAGGACCGCCACTGCCTATAATAATTAATATACTCATTAGTACTAAATGAATAATTAACTATATTACAATGTTTTATTGTGAATATTTAAAAATTTCATTTATCCAACATCGGATAATGATTCTGTACAGAATATTTTTATGCGTAAATATGTTCTGTATATAAGGTTAAAATAATAATATTGGATAATTTTCATATTATTTAGATAATACTCCAAAAGGTGTCAAATGGAATGTTTCTACCTCGATCAAGGATGCAAAGTTTTTTCGCGACTACCTTGTGTAGAGAAAGATTAACACAGAAACTGTTATGTGAAAAATGTTTTATATTTTCCGTGTGTGGCTGTGACCCACATTTCTTCGATTCCGTAATAATTATTACATTTAATATTATTTTAAATTTTCACAATACTTCGGATACAATATGACATATGACATGATTTATCGTATTTAATTTTGTTATTATAGAACTTAATTCCAATGATCATGGGACACTTTCCGGCAGGAACGTCTACTAAACTCGCCGAACATTTTGCACAATTTATACTAAAAGGTACCTAATACTCGTAAATACACTTAAAATAATATTTTCTATATTTATGTATTTCAATTTTATTACAGACTGTTTTGGTCAATTCGATTACGGTTCAAAATTGAACATGACATATTACAATTCTACTGTACCACCCTTATATGACTTGAAATCGATACAAGTGCCCATTACGTTGATATACGGAGAAAACGATATATTAGCCGACATGGAGGTGAGCTGTTTCGTTAATTCGTCATATTTTATTAATTGCCATTTTTTTTTTTAACGATTCGTGCAGGATATGATAAAGCTGAAAGACCAACTTCCCAAACTCATGGACTCCTTTCCGGTAAACAATTCCTATTGCAATCACGTTGACTTTTTGTGGGGCACAAACGTCTATAAGGAGGTCAACGTTCCGGTCAAGAGAATACTGGATACGACCGACGACATGAATTGGGTGTACACGGGACCGAATCCAACCATAACTACTGAAATCGACATAAGCGGTGACCATAAAATGGTGAAAATCACGCCGGCGGATAGGCCACCGCAGGAGCCGACGAGTATGCTGAACTTTGTGCCGGGTTTCGACTATTTCACGAACCACTTGGAAGCGATGATCGCGAACGCCATGCCCAGGTCCGTGAACGAAAAAGACGTGGCGGTGTTCGAACAGGAACGGGACCTACAGACGGCCCTGTTTCGTAGTTTGGTCGAGTTCGTGAAGTCCAACGAAATCGAATACGGCCCTTTGATGGACGATTTCGCCGAGGAGATTTTCGATTGGAGCAATAGCGAGACGGCCGTCGCCGGACAAGCGGTGAAATTGCACGCGAAAAAAATCGCCGTTCTGATCAACGGCAAAGGGGCGAACTCCGGCAAGTCGGTCTCGATCGGCGTGGACCGGACGAAGAGTTTCGTCGTCGACGATGTCGTCAAATCCGTACCGTCTGTCGTCGACAGTACGATCAAAGTCGAGAACTTTGTGAGTTGCGGCCCGAACCAGGCGGACCGGTCCGTGGGAAACACCTTTAGCGCCATGTTACCGAGACTAAACCGAGTGTTTTGGTTCCTGAAATGAAGCTAGTTTATACCTATAATAATAAATAATACGTAAACACGCGGTTTTGTCGAAATTGTATTATGTAACACACTCTGTGTATACACTATATCATCTACGTACGTTCAATATTACTCTATTCCAGTGGTTCTCAACATTTTTTGGTTCACGGCACACTATTATACATCACAAGTTTTCGCGGCACACTGACGTACTTGACAACAAAAACAACAACTTTGGCAACCATGTTAGGGCATTAGTCATGACTACGCAGCCTGGGTTCAAACTGTACAGTTTACCTACACATGCATCGTCTTATCTGCACGATTAATTGACATTTAAGATAAACTGAAAGGGTTCTTAAAGAAACTGGGTTTGGAAACTGCATGTAGAAAAGAAAAGTTTAAAGATGTTTCCTTTAACTTTTGATATAGACCCACAGGGTGACATAACCACTCAACTAGTTAAATCACCTCACAGCTCTTGAGGACAGAGTATGGCACAGAATTTTCCCCACATCTCAGTTGACAAGTATGATTGGGTGTGCCCAATTACCTCTACTTTGTCAGAACCAACAACTGACCTATCACTTGAGAAAGAAGAACAGCTGGCAGAAATTCATGAGGATAGAATACTAAGACTGAAATATTATGAATTACCACTAATTAGATTTTGGATATATCTAAAGACAGAATATCCTGTAATAGCAGGAGAAGCAATCAACATTTTGTTATACTTTTCAACCACCTACTTATGCGAGTTAGGCTTTTCGGCACTAACAAACATAAAAAACAAAAAACAGGAGCGGCCTCTTTTCATTGATTAGGAAATACGTGTGTGCTTGTCTTTCTTCACAAGTTTCTCACTAATAATTTAAAATATTTTCTCTTTATGATGTAATATTCCTTTGTTTAAATAATTTAGTTCTCAAAATATTATTTTGTTGCTGTATTTTTAAAAAATAAATGTAAAGAAATAAAATACTGTTTTCAATATTTTTTTACCAGCATAATCATAAATATCAGACATTTCTCGCTGCATGCCGGCAGAATCACTGCTCTATTCGATAATTATTTATTTATGATTTAAAAAATTCGATAGAACTTTTCATATTTTATTGAATTAAATAAATAATTATTGTATCAATAAGAGACACGTGATGCGATTAAAAAATGTATTACCCATTCCATATAATATTCAATGTGTGCTTTTTTAATGTGTGTAAATACATTTTTTTTTTTTTTTTTTTTGTTAGTTGGTGGAATTTGAATTTATAAATTAGACGGTATTAAAATTACTGTTTTATTTTATTCTATGTATTTTGTATTTATATATTTTTATTTGTGGGGATTTAATAAAAGTCATTGTAAAGTTTTACTGTAGTTTGTTGACATTTTGAGAATCCATTGTTTATCAGTGTAATTCTGAATTAAAATTTTTTAATTAATTGTACCTACATTAAATCAAGTTGAGTTAAGTTTGTTAGAGTTTAGTTAGATAACACATTTTTAGAATTTTAAAAATACATGTATAAGTATCCTTTGGAGAAGGTCAGAATACTTCCACGGTTTCCTCATGCCTGTCGTAGAAGTCGACTAATCTTGAGGTTGCGTCAGGTCGACAGCCGGCGTAATACTTGTTAAAAATATGAGGAGTCCTAAAAAGAATAAAGGTTAGTTTTCCTATCTCGGATGTTCGCGGGGAAAACCAAATTGCGTACTTGGGTCTGGAGATAGCCTAAAGGACGGGGCGACCAGTACCAGTCTAACAGCGGCTGCGGTATCCGTTCCATCAGTTATATATGCAAATCAATCTAACGGTCGTGATGACGATTATGTAGGGAAAGCACTAAAGTGTCTTGGGTTATATTCGAGACTAGGTACGCAGGATTGGTTCAATGTGAGAGTAAGTACGTAGAATGTAGGATCATTGACAGGTAGGAGCAAGGAGTTAGCAGTAGTTTTGAGGAGTAGGAATGTGAATATTTGTTGTGTGCAGAAAAAAAAGTAAAAGCTAAAGAAATTGGTGAGGGTTGTATAATCAAAGGTAGAACTAGTAAAAAGAATGGTGTAGGAGTGATATTATATGAAAAAATTAAAGGAAAATTGGTAAAGGTGATTAGAAAGAGTGATAGGGTAATTTTGGTGAAAGTAATATTACAGGATAAGGTATTGAATATAATAAGTGCATATGCTCCACAAGTAGGATGTGAAGAAAGTCAGAAAGAAGAGTAAAATGGTTTGGGTATGTAATGTATGTTGATGATAAGAGGGGGAGCTTAAGACGAAAAACAGGTAGTGGGATTGGATGGCGAATGATATGAGGAAGGTTGGGGTAAATGAAGAAGATGCGGCAGATAGAGTTAACAGGAAGTGTAGGACTAGGGTGGCCGAACCCAAATAGTTGGAGAAAAGGTGAAGGATAAGAATACGTACATAAGTATCAATATGAAATCTGAGCAATTTAACGATTTTTTTTAAATCTTAAATTATTAATTTTAAATTATTTAATTATTATTATTAATTTAATTTTTGTAGTTAAAATAGTTAATATGAATATCCTATATTAATTTAATTAAGTTAAAAGTTAACTTAATTCAATATGAACTAACTTTTTATCTTTATCCTTATTTATTTATTGTCCTTATGTATGTATATATTGATTAAGTATGCTGTGTCTATTGGCAACTCACATAGTGAGCAGCTCGCTTTATTTATTTAATAAAAGTTGTTTCTCTCTAATTAAAACCAAAATTTTGGACCTAAAGTATAAAAATAATTTAGTTTCTTATTATATTTTCCAATGTGGCATTGTGTTGCTTTAATGTTTACTACAATTTGTGATATTTACTATTTGTTAGTGCTTATTTAAAAAAAATATTTTGTTTTTTAATAATTTAAAACTATGTTAACTGATGAAAATTTGAAAATGAACTCATTAATTATAAGTTGATTAATAATTTATAAATTCTCAAGTTATAATTGAAAGTGAATTTTATACTACACATTTGAGGTTTAAGGTGAGATATATATATATATAGGCAATTTTAGTTACATTTAAAAATTTAAAAATTAAGTTTTTAAAGTTTTTATAAATATATTTTAAAAGTAATTAATATTATGTTATTATTATCCACTGCTTTATCCTATATATTTTCCGACTGAACCACTTTTTGCTTTTTGTTCACAGTTTTGATATCATAAAGATATTAAATTGCATTATATTAAATATAAAATCATAAATTATAGTGAGGAATTTTTTAATATAATATACTATATTTTATGTAAACAACTAAAATTTTTTATCATGAAAAACGTTATTTCAAATAATCAAATATTAAAACTGTTATAAAATAACTAAGCTACGGCTAAGTAAAAGTAGGAGGGAAATTGTATTTCGAAAGCGTGAGGATGTTCTTATTCTTTTAAAGTAGGCGTGTATAAACGTCCTCTTATCAATTAAAAATTTAAAATAAATTTACTTTTTAACGCGTCAATTTCACAGTCTTGATTAATAGGTGAGTTATATAATATATATAGTCACATAGATGAGATTAAAATGTCAAATTATATTATAGTTTAAGTAAAATTAGTAGTTGTAAAAAAAAAAAATAGTATCATAATTGGAAACGATTAGAATAAAATTATAGACAGGGAAATTTCCTCAGACCCCCATCAATATTTGTTCGTTTGTATAGGTTTGTAGTTAAATCGTTAAAAATAAAACAAAAAAAAAGATGGGTGCTGGTACGTTTGTACATGTTTTAGACTCCAGTTTCTGGTTTGATAGTGAAGATTTTATCATGATTTTCGCCATAAAAAGAATGATGAAAAATATCACGTTTTATTAGATTTAAATTTAAAATTTAAATAAAAATATAAAAAATGTGATACCATAAATATACTTAATCAATTACTATTAGTTATTATTAGGTGGTTATGGGTGCTTAAAATAATGGATATTTTATTATCTATGTATAATTGGTAATTATTTTATATTATTAATATTTCTGTTAACAGTGACTGCCATCGTATAACGTACAATAAATAATAATGACTTGTTTTGATTTTCAAAATGACAACATAAACAGTTATAATATAATATGTGCGCGGCGTGATGTATATATAACGAAAACTCACAGGTGGACGGCCGATATTGGATTAGTAAAACAATTGGAGATTCGAAAAGAAAATCGTGTCATCGAGATAGTAGTTAATTTCAAGTAGATAGTAGTTAGATAACGGGTTGAAAATTCGAAAATTTTTGATATTTAAGACGTAATTTCAGTGATTCAACTCATTGGAGTAATAAAATGTACGAAAAGTCCAAAATTTTACTTTCATTTTGAAATAAAATATATAAAAGATCCAGTTTCTTTGGTTGGAGTTATATTGTTTTGGAAGTTATTTGTAAATTTACTCTTGTTGTCGGCAATTATTCTTTCGACGAACAGTACAACATCATTTGCCAAGTGCGTTTTTGAAAACGTTAGCTTGTCCACCATGTGAGTACATTTTCATTCCGAATTATAAATTACTAGGTAATTATTTTAAATATTATTTTGTAATTTTTATAAAAAATCTTCAATTAAATTTAAACTAAAAAAGTTAAACTAAGTTACTTAGTATAAAAAATTAATTTTTTATAGGGGGTAATATTTATAGTTAGTTTGTTAATAAAGTTCAATATTAAATTAATCATGTAAGGTTTTCAATATAATTGACTATATATATATATTAAAAAAAAAAAGTCGTAATAAAATAAATGAATAACAATAATTGTTATTAAGATAATTTTGTGCAATTTCTATTTATCCAGTACTTATAGAAATCATAGGCGGAAATACATTAAAATTTCAGGGGGCTAACATTTTTAACATCAATGTGATCCGTGGGGGCTGTGCCCCCAGACCCCCATCACACAGCTAAAAACCACAATCTACAGTTCAAGACCCAGATTTTTTTTACATTTACATATAACAATACAAATATAATGATTAGATGTAGTTATATTTGCAAAGTTTAAATCAATATTATAATTTAATTTAATTGCATTCATCTTAATATTATTGTTCTATTTTTTCAGCAAATTTATCAATAATTTCTGTGTTGTTTATCTTTTTTGATAGTCATTTTTCAATATTATTATACTCATAATCACATCATAATATTGTGTTATCAAATCTGTAGCAATCACGGATTGTGATATTCGGTCATATTTATTATATTGGTATGGTTAGTGGTTATATCTATTGTACACTTTTAACGATTTCCTTTCATGAAATAAGTGATCACATTTTTTTTTAAAATAACAATGAGTCCTCAAATATCCGAAATCAAAATGGGGAAAAAATATAACATCATTTATGACATAACATTTTTTAGGAAGCTAATGAAATTTTATTTTTTTGGGGGGGGGGGGTACTTAGCCCCTCCAAGCCTCCTCCCATTTCGGCCTATGATAGAAATA
>JAIPRL010007261.1:0-10794 GCA_025469235.1 Pemphigus obesinymphae
AATAATGATAATACACAATAAATACATAAATAAATTACATATATTACATTTTTTATGATTTAATGAATATTTGAACCATCCCCCTGGAATTTAAACTAAAGGGGACGCCAAACTTAAGCTAAGCAAACGAAGGGGGACGCCGTCCCCCTCCGTCCCCCCTCACTTTAACCACTGTATTTAAGGTCTTCAAATTTCATTTTACCAACTAATTGGACTCAAATGCTTCAGAATTGATAATTTTATTGAAAAAGTTTAAATGACTATAAAAAAAGAATACCTAGTGACTACAGATTTTCGAGTTTTTAAATTTAATTAGAGTAACGTATACTTAACGTTGAATAAAATTTTCAGTTCTTAAAACTCAAAATAACCATTTTTAGGAATTAGGACTTAGAAATCTCAAAATCTAAAATGTCTATAAATACCTAGTTGAAAATTGGAAAAATATTTTAAAAAATTTAATAAACGTGAATACATTACTAAATTACCTATAAATATTCAATGTAAATTTCAAGATTTTAAAGTCATGATTTTCGAAATTACGAAGAAATAAAATTCTCGATTTGACAAAATCTTGTATTTTGGTAGTTTTTCCTTACGCATTAAAAAATTATTGAGAAAATCGAAAAATTGCCTTTTTATAATAGGTACCAACCAGATGCAATTTGCTACCGGAAACAGGGTCAGCTTCTAAAGATCGGAACACTCCTGATAGAAAATTTGTTAACAGAGAAAAAAAAAGAAAATAAACATATTGTAAAATCGCTATAAGTAGGTACGCTCAGAATCTAAAATAATGGCCAAAAATCAGCGGGAATATAAGATGTCTAATCTTATATTAATTAGAAACCTAAAAGTAAAGTGTATGAAACATAAATGA
Source organism: Pemphigus obesinymphae (assembly GCA_025469235.1). Classification (NCBI taxonomy): domain Eukaryota; kingdom Metazoa; phylum Arthropoda; class Insecta; order Hemiptera; family Aphididae; genus Pemphigus; species Pemphigus obesinymphae. The sequence goes on from JAIPRL010007261.1 coordinate 881, forward strand.
AAAAACACTTTTTGCCGCCCCTTCCCCTCAGTGTTTATCAAGAACCGTCATTGTGTACTATATACATAGTTTGGCAGTATCACAGATACATGTACCTATCTTTGATCAGTATTATAGTATTATAGGTACCTACTTATTATTATTATTATTTTATAATATTTCAAACAAAATTTATTTTTGTGTAATAAGTAATGTTTTGAATATAATAATTGTAATCGGATAATATTTTCACTGATTTCACTCTCCTATAAAATATTTTGATACCTATATAGCTGTATAGAGTACCTATACACAAGACACATATACATATAGGCAGTGCCGGATCTAGAGAATTTGTCGCCCGGGGCAAAAATAATTGTAGCGCCCCTTTTTAAATTTGAGTATGTAAGAAAAAAAAAAAAAGGGTCTTTCATCAATTTCTACCAAAATTCCAAAATTTCTATTAAAAACGAAAAGTGATCAATGGAACTCCACTTCCAAAAGTGGAATGAAAAGTTTAAATATTTTTACATTTTGCGCCCCATCATAATGGCGCTCGGGGCAAGTGCCCCGGTTCGCTTCCCCCTAGATCCGGCACTGCAGCTATAGGTATATATTTTTATTTATATGACTATAATGTGATTTATTTTATTTGTTGTTTTTTATTTCATTTTGTTTGTTATTTTATTATTATATTTTGAGAAATATTCATCATAATAAACATATTTTTTTTATAAAATTGGAACAGTAACTATAACTATCGCTAAAAAATTATTATTATATTTTTGAGAGTATCTTGTATCTTTTATATATCTTTGATACTTGTACCTTGTATCTTTTCTACAAATGAAATGTATCATGTATCAATATACTTTTATTATAGTATCTTGCCCAACTCTGACTATATAGTATATATAGTATATAGTATATACTATATAGTATATATTATATAATTTCTAATATCAACTATGATAACTAGGTACCAAAGGAATTTGATAATTTTTTTAATAGTCCACCACTCATAGAAAAGTCATCATAATATTATGAAATATTTTAATAATACATTTTTGGAATTGTATAATTTCTTTGACAAATGATAACTTAAATCTATTGGCTATAAATATTAACAATATTCATTGCTTTCTGACGTAAACTTAAGGAGTCTAAATTCTTCATAAAGCCAATTAAAAAACCAAAATTATTGTTACTACCAAAATAGGCTTGCTGTCTATCACATAAATTTGATTGTAATGTATCAATTATAACATGAAAATAGCATTTTTCATTTTGTTTTCTCTATTATGAATATTGAATAGTAGCATCAGAATTTGAGTCATCAAAAAATATTGTTTTCTTCTTTCCTCTAGATTTTTCCCAAGAAAATGTAGTTTTTCCAAAAAGTTCTTGGCGATTCCTATAAAAAAATATGAAATTGATCACAAAGATCTAATAAATATTCCTCTAATGAATCATATAATGAAATTACAATAGATAAATCAACATTGGTAGATTGTAGAGATTTGTTTGTAGCATTATATCTGTTTAAAATATTGGCGCCCATATTTTGAACAAAACATTTAAAATATTGGCGTCCATATTTTGAATAAAACAAATTTCAATTTTTGCAATTTATTTTTTAATTGATTCAGCTTAAAATATTCCATAATTTAGGGACTAAAATAATATCTAATTGAAATTAACATCAGGGGACATAGTGGAATCAGTTTTAGTAGTATGTAAAAATTAAAGACAAAATTTTAAATTAAAAAATAAATTTATTCCATATTTTATTTTGTGTGCAATCAAATATCGATATTTCATACAATTTTGGCATTTAGATAGAACTATATTAAATATAATATTTTAATCTACATAATTATATAGGTATTTGTTGAAGTTATTGTATGTAAATAATAAAGAATATAACTATTTAATTATTCTTATTTTATTTTAAAAAGGTATAGGTACTTGTTTTTTTTTTTGTACAATGTTCTTCTTTATTTATTATTAAATGCATTATATGCATAAAAAGCTCATTTTAACATACATATTAAATACTTACTTTAAGAATTCTTTGAGTATTCATTTGAAATAGGTAGTATATATTTTAATATACAATATGATCCAATATTAACTATGCATTACCAATAGGAAATAGCTTAAAATATATTTCTATATAAAAATTAAAAGTAATAAAATCATAAGTTTACAATATAATTTATTTATATAAATCAATAAATTACATATTTTGAACTTATATAATATTCATATTCATATACATATACATATATAATAAATATGTATAATGTATATAAATATTTTAACATTATATTATAATTGCTTATTTTATTATAATTATTTTGTCTGAAAGACTGAGTTACAAAAAAATATATAGTATATTTAGACCTCAAAAAAAAGCACCAATAATTGTACAATAATATAAGTTACAAAAAAATCAAGTCCTTACATGGATAGTAGAAAATAGTATTTTATAAATTGTAAATATTCACACAACTTATTTAAACAGACAGATAAACATCAAACTAAATGATAATTTTTATGTTCATTTAACACAAATGTAAGTATTATTTTAAGCCTCATTATATTACTTCAAATAAACAGTCGATATGGTTTTTTTTTTAAATGTTCTTAGGATATACTGCATCCACTTTTTTCTTGAACATTTCCATTAGCCTTTTCAATTTCCATCAACATAGTATGAAAGATGTCTGAAACACACTGTAAAATCAAGAAAACAGTTAATAATGTTATTTTTAATACATTATTGATTGAAATAGTGGTGCAACCAAGATTTTCTTAACAGAAGGGTTTAAAAATACTTTTAAGAAGATGTCCATCACCTTCAATTTTCAAGGGTTCTATATTATTTTATATAAGCAATTTTAAAGAAATTAAAAAACAAAATTAAATTATTATTTAAAATATATATTTAAGTACATTTTGAAAAATTAACTATATGTGGTCAAATATCTATAATTTTTCATCATCGTTAATTAATTTGTTATATATCATATTTATTTGTTACGCATGTTTAAGGTATTAGATTTTTAGGAGTCGACTGATAGAAATGCGTATTTTGGTGTATGAGGTTCTAATACGACTCTCAGGTAGCCAACAAGATTTTTCTCACCAGTGGCATCTGGTCTCTAGTGCAAGCCGTCTATAATTACTAAACCAGTGTAATAATTTGGGACTTATGCTTATCGTAGGTACCAAGAACCATCTTTGACTCTCCTAATATGTGGAAGTGCACCTGAAGTACGTTTGGGAAATAAAAGGACGTAAAACTGTTATTTATTTTCAAGATGTTTATAGGTTGATAAAATGAGAAACGCTAATGCAAGATTTTCATTTAAAATTTGTAGCTGTGACGTCATCTTAATACATCCACTATGTGCTTTATCTACAATATATGAAAAATATTTTATAACTTAAAATGCATTATCTAACCAAAAATGTATTAAAATTTTGATATCAAATAAAAATATTAATGAATTTTTGATAAAATATTTAGGTATATATTTTATTATTACGTTTATCATGGAATGAGTCTTGGTTGTGCTACTGGTTTGAAATAACATTTAATTTAAGAAGATATCAGTATTCAGCACAGTCATTTTAAAAGGTTTTTTATAAGTAGTTTAAAAGAAATTAGAAAAAAAATGAAAAATCTAACAATAAATTACAGAATGTTTATAGGTATACATTTTAAAAGTGGTCTTATGTCAATATCATTTTTATTGTATTATTTTATTATTATTTCCTAAATATTTATATATTTTTACAATATTTTTGTCAGTAATAGTTAATTATATTTTACTGAACACCACTTAGAATTATTTTATTAAAATAAATTACTTTCAAATTTAATACAACGTCCATCATCAGTATCCTACACGATGAGCTAAATGCTTTTACATTTTATTTTGTTTCATTGTGGTTAGATATCCAGACAATAACAGGTATATAATGTGTTTTAGGACACTGTGCATGTGTGCAGACTTGTACATTTGAGTATAATATCCGGTAACCAATAAATAGTTTGTTTCCAGACATACGTAGTATGTCCTATAAATACACGAACTGATTTCCCACAACGGTCTGTGAAGCAAAGTACGGCATGGTACTACTTTGGTCATTCGGTACATCTACTGATAATGCGACAGTATCGGTCCGATCTTCGAGACAGTAATATAATTAAGATACGTGTAGTTTTTGTGTATGGTTTTTTTTCTTATTGTCGAAATGGAGATAGACAAATTAACCGAACAAAGAGTAATTATCAAATTTCTGGTGAAACTTGAAAAAACATCGCAAGAAATTAATGAAATGTTATGTTAAGTACTATTTATGGAGATAATGCTTTGAAGAAAACGGCTCTTTTTATTAATTTAGATTTTGATTAAGCGTTTCCGAGAGGGCCGTGAACACTGCAAAGACGACATGAGGCCAGGACGCCCTTCAACCACTTGTGACGACCAAAACATCAAACGTGTGAGGTCTCTAGTGCTTTTCGATCGAAGGATGACTATCTGGATGTTGGCTGATATGCTGAGTATTGGAAAATCGTCTGTGCACACGATTTTGAGAAAAAATTTAGGACTGAAGAAATTGTGTGCGAAAATTGTCCCAAAACTTTTGACTCCGGACCAAAAGGTGAGACGAAAAGTGTGCTGTATTGACTCGAAAAATTCGACGCACAACCCTAATTTTCTTGAAAGGGTTATCACTGGTGATGAATCTTGGTTCTATGAATACATCTTGAGCTTAAAACCCAAAGCATGGAGTGGAAGTCAAAAAATGATCCCCGAACAAAGAAATTTCGTAAAAGCAGATCAAAAACCATGGTCATGTTGTTCGTTTTTTTTTTTATGTCTGTGGTAAGGACAAACTGTAAATGCTACTTTCTATGTGGAAGTTCTCAAGCGCTTACGAGATCATGTGCGACCAAATTTGCAAGAAGAGGACGGGTGGATTCTGCATCATGACAATGCGCCTGCTCATTCGTCTCTGCTGGTCCGTGAGTCTCTGGCCCGAAATTCAATCACAACATTTGACCACCCCCATATTCTACAGATTTAGCTCCCTCTGAATTTTTTTTATTTCCAAAATGTAAAATGGTCATGAGGGCTGCACTGGGATGACGTAGACACCATAAAGATTGAAACGACAAGGCAGCTGAGGAGCTTAACTTCTCAGGACTTTGAAGGATGTTTTGAACTATGGAAACGAAGGTGGGATAAATGCATTGCTACGGACTGAGAGTATTTTAAAGGAGATAAAATTAATGTATAAAAAATTATGACAAATAAAAGTTGTATTTTCAAAATTTTTTATTGGACGTACCACGTATATTTTATATTTTGATGTGTTATTATTAGATAATGTTATCTATATAACCATGATTATTATAATAATATAATAATCCATTCTCATTGGTATAATTTCTTTATTAAAGGTTGCAACATATAACTAAACATATTAAATCTATTTTCATAAGAATCATTTCTTTATAAAACATCGTAACTTGAATAACTAGAGATATGACCTGACCGTTTTTGTAGAAGAAAGATAACATTTTCTACTATGTCTATAAGAAATGTTAATACATAATTCGAAATTTTGAAACAAGATTTTTCATTTTGGGTGTCAAATATATATTATCAGGCTGGACGACTAAATAGATACAGCAATTTTGTTTTGTATTTCTAAGATTTAAATTTATCAAAATAAGAAATGCTAATGTGAGTTTTCATTCAAAATTTGTTGTAAAACATCCTTTGAACATGAGATAATAATTATAGGTAATACTATAAATAACAAAAATTATTGTCAACTAACTTTTTTGGAAGTTACCTCATTCTGCTTGGCTGAAGCTTCAAGAAATACGGCTTTCCATGAATTGGCTAACTTGTGGCCTTCTTCTTGAGTAACACCACGGTTCATATGCAAGTCTTTCTTATTTCCAACCAAAACTACAGGGACACTAGACAACATAACAGCAAAAACATAAATGTATGTAAACTAAAAATAAATATATATTTATACAAAGCAAATTTTCGTTTTGAATTTTGATGAGTATAAAACAAAAATTTTTTCATTTGTATGTATAAAAATTCCCTGCAAAGTTTGAACTTGATTGGACATTAACACGTGGCACTTTAAGCTAAAAGTTTCGCATAAAATAAAAAAAATTCATATTTTGTCCTATATTCCTTAAAATTTCTATTTGACAAATAATTGTATAGAATCATTTTTATTGTATATTTAATTTACTAAAAAAAAGGCCTCTTTCTTGAAAAATATGGAGCACAGCGGATAACAGCCAGTAGTCGGTCGACTGTTTTGACCATCAACATTCCTACAATTAGATACTGTGGTTCGAGATTAAAGACAAGTGGTTGTTGTCTGGGGACCACATAAATCAATTAATTTTTATCATTCAACTTGTTTATAAAAGTAGGTTAATCAAAAAGTGAAGTTGTAGTGTATGCTATTTCTTTTTAATTGTATATATTATATACCAAGAGTGTCTTTTAAGATACCTGACCGTGATAAAATATTTCTTGTGGGTTCAATGAAACATCAAATAACTGGTAGTGAACTTTCATTAATAGGTTCATTAATTAAATTTATAAATTAAATTAATTTGTTTATGAATTTTATTTTATAACATGAGAATACATAATGAGTCTTAATGACAGTGCTACTCTTGTTATTAATAAATGCATAATTTTTTGGAAGAAAGCGAGAATTCCAACAAGAGAAATAAATAAATACAAAGATAAATTAAAAGAAAAAACTGACAAAGTTACAATAAAAATAATTTGATTTTTGTAATACACTAAATGATCTTTTCAACATTGCTCATCAAAATGCTTTATTGAGTATCATAAAAATTTAAGAAGACAAGCAGTTTTTACTAATGCAAAGAGAAAAGGAAGCATAGGTTCCAACTCTAGAAGAAAGAAAGGGAATTAAATTAGAAAAAGAAAAAAGGCGAGAAAACTTTTTAAACACTCAGTCAATGTTAACAGATAAGTAATTTATGAATATCTTAAAAGTGGGAATTAATTTTATTAATTTAATATTGAATATTCATATTAAATGTATATTAAATTAATATTTATTAGTATTTAAGTGCAGAATTAAATTATTAGAATTATTTTTGTAACTTTAAGTACAATGGCACAATGGTTAGTGCATTTAATAATTAATGTAAAGATCGAGGTTCAAATTTTCAAATACCTTTTTTCTTTTTTTTGCGATGGTATTTGGTGTTTCCAAAGCTAGACTTTTATAACCAAAAGCTATTCATAAAATAGTATCAAAAAAACTTTTTTTTAATTGTAAAGAATGTAATTAATATTTTAGTCAAAAATCATTTACTATCTGAAGATTTAAGTACTGAATCGGAACATAAAAATACTGTAATTCCAGGACCATCAGGTACTAAAATTTTAACTCCAAAATTATCAGCAGCATTTGAAAAATGCAAAATTAGTCATAGAGATGCGGTTCATTTATTAGTATCTTTTTTGGAAGCAGTTTCATTGGATCTATTAGATTTTGTAATTAACAAAACATTCATTAAAAATGCTAAAACTGCATATCGTCAATCATATGACAATAAAGTAAAAGAAATTTTTGTAATTTAAATGTTGAATCGATAGTCATACAGTGGGATACAAAATTATTAGAAAACATGTCTGGAAAATTGGTTGACAGATTAGCTAATAGACACAGGTCTAAATTTACAGCAATTATTAGGTGTTCCAGAATTGTGTTCGGATACTGATATTGAAATAAGTTCTGTGCTTTATGGATACGATAAAAGAGTGATCATTACTAAATAAAGTCCAAGAAATTGTATTAGACACCACTGCGGTAGAATTAACATAGTATGTATTCTGCTTGAAATAGAGCAAGAAAATTTATTTTTAGGATGTAGACATCATGTATGTGAAATCATATTAGCAGCAATTTTTACAAAATGTAATATTTCATCAATTTCTGGACCAGATATTCCATTATTTAAGCGGTTTAAAGCTAAATGGGCTGAAATTAACTTAGAGAATTATACAACTGGACACAATAGTATAAAAATTGAGTATATTTTGGGAGATGATTTAGATACTGTGCTAAACTTTTATAATCAAATTATATTGAACACATTGCCAAGAGACGATTACAAAGAATTCTTAGAGTTTATTATAATATTTTTAGGTGTACCTACCTGTAGGTGAAATTTAATTTAAAAAGCCTGGAACTAAAGAAAGCAATATAATCTATTAAAATATATTTATTTCACAGAGTTTATTTTGACAAAAAAAGAAGAAAAATCTTTATTAGACCTTATTTATATACCTTATTATATTATTATGTTATGCAAAATATTGGTTTCCCTCTCAAAAAGCATAAGGGTCTTTAAATAATTTAGTTTTTAAGACAGCTGTACAATTATAGAAAATTTAACAATATTTCTGATATTACTTTTGGTAAAATAATTAACCATTTATATTATTTAAATGAAGAGACCGTGGCTTTTTTATTATTTGACGAAAGAATTATGAAACCAAAAAATTGATGTTGACAATGACTGATCATGATGGAAATTCTGAAGAAAATGAAGATTGTTCAACAAAAAAATGTATACTTAGAAAGGACGAAATTTAAGTATTTTTAGAAAATGATAATTACATGATTTTGTTAAAGCTTTTAGGTGAAAAATTAATAACTTACTTGAAAGATTTAAAATTTCAAAAGAATTTTTAAAATCTAATCCTAATAAATGGGTAGGGGAAAATGGATTCTTATGTTAAAGTGGCCTCTGTTAAAAGAAACTTAAGTGGTCAATGATTCTGCTGAAAGAAGTATTAAATTAATGGAAGAATTTAACCAAAACATAGCAAAAGACAAATCTCAAAAACAATTTTTACTAAAAGTAAGTACTAAAAATAGTATTATAAATTATATATCTAAATTTAAATTATTTCTAATTACAGACTATACAAGAAAATCTTCAAAAATATCCCAAAAACGCTACATTAGAAATAATAAGAAAACCATTTAGTGAATAACTAAGTCTCATTCTGAAATCTTATATAAGTTTATGCTTTCTAATAATAGATTCCTCAAAACATTTTTTTATTTTTATACAAAGCTATAGGTATGTATTTTATTTTTATTTCATTAATAATTTAGAAATTAGTCCAGCAATTATTAGCTATTAAAATTTTATAGTAGTTGAAATAATCACAAAAACATAAAATCAAATATTCTTTTTAAATACAAGAATTACTATAAATTTAAAACTTTTTTTAATTTTTCAGGAAAGGGTTAACTTTACATAAAAATGAAATGAGACCTTTTTTGAGTAAATTAAAAATGCAATGATCGTATATAACTTTTTGTTAAATAAACATTTTAACAAATAGAGGAAAAATATGATATTTCTTTTATTTTATATAAAATTTTGAGCTTAAAGCGCCACTTGTTAATGAAGTCAAATTGAGTTCAATCTTTGCAGGTAATTTTTATATGTATAAATGAAAAAATTTAAGATTTTTTTCAAATTCCTTTAATATTTTGTTATTATTAATTTGTAACTTTATGATGACTTATGGTTGAAACTAGATCATGTGACTTATATTTAGTGTTGATTTTTGAAATTATTTCTGGGGGGGGGGAGGGGTCCAGAGTTAAAATATTGCTTTCAAAAAAACAAAACAATCATGAAATAGGTGAAATCTCTATATAGCACTGGGGGAGTGGTCTGTTATCATAAATCTTCTTCTTCTTCTCCTTCGCCTTCTCTCCCAACTATTTGGGGTCGGCCACCCTGGTCCTACACTTCCACTTAACTCTATCTCCCGCATCTTCTTCACTTACTCCCACCTTCCTCATATTACTCG
>JAIPRL010007261.1:10894-24154 GCA_025469235.1 Pemphigus obesinymphae
CTTGCCAGAACCCCTCTTTCTGACTTTCCTCACATCCCACTTGTGGAGCATACGCACTTACTATATTTAATACCTTATCCTCTAATATTACTCTCACTAAAATAACCCTATCACTTTTTCTAATCACTTCTACCACTTTTCCTTTCATTTCTTCATCTAGTATCACTCCCACCCCATTCCTTGTACTAGTTCTTCCTGAATATATGATTTTATACCCCTTTCCAATTTCTCTTGTTATCATAAATATATACTTAATTATAAAAAAAGTGTGTAGGTACTAGGTACATTAAATAATATATTTTTTTATAATGTTCAAAAAGTTCTATGGACCACCCCCATAAAACTGCCTATAATATTTTTTCGAATATTTTTGGAATTTTTTCTATTTTATAATATATAGATATTATTTATTTTAATATATATTTATTTTTATTTTCACAAAATTATTAGGTAAATTTTTTTAATTTTAAATAAATATAAAATAAACTACTTACTGTACTTTGCCAGTCATATCTAACAATTTATCATGGATGATTTTTATAATTTCAAAGGATTTTGGTGATGTAATGCTATATACTAATACATATCCATGAATGTCCATAGAATGTTGTGTAGGTAACATGGAATACTCATCTTGCCCAGCTGTGTCAACCAATTTCAGTTCATATTCTTGATTGTTCACTTTGGTTGTTTTTACAAAAGCTGTGGAAATAATAATTTTTAATATTAAGTATTATAATTAAGTATAATATTAAGTATTGTTTATAGTAGTTAATTTGGTAAGTTTTTTTTTTATTGAATCATTATAAAAAAAAAAAACATTGAGAATATCTTTTATTATTATATATATTATCTTTTTTTTTATTCACTGTTTATTTTTGTTATCATTTTTTACATTGAAGATTGAACATATAATTAATGAATTTAACATTAAAGAGTAAGTTAATTTTTATAATAATTTTTTATCTGGAATAAATGTAGTTCATCAGTTATGAACATTTTACTGTATTATCCTAAATAAGTCAAATCCATACCTATTGTCAGGTTCATATTATAGTCAATAGAATTACTCAATAACGAAGATACTACATTGAGTAAGTAACAAAGAAAATTAAATACGTTTTAGGTATACTTTTTTTAGTTATAAATAACCTATACAAACCTATAAACCGAGCCCGATCATTTGCTTGATTTTAAATCAAAAATATCCTCCAATTTACTAAGAAACACCACATGGAATAACAGCTGGTAAATTAAATACATTTTAGAGAATATTTTTCGGTTTTACTTAGAGACCGGGTAGGTTTACTCAACCACTTTGTGCACTTGAATTGTTCAATTATACCAATTTATAAACCGATCAAAAATATCCCCCTAAATTTGCTGTAAAATACTATGTAAATAAAAAATCCCCCAAAAAACAAGTCTGCACGGAGTGATGCAGATAGTATTGCAATGTGTAATACTGCTACATTAAGGTATGTACATGTGTAACTGCAAACTTCAAATTACCATAACTTTCGAAGTAAGTTTGATCACAAAATTTTGATTACACAATTGTTTTAAGCATTAAAAAAGTTAAAAAAAAGTCTCATAAACTATAATTCATAAATATAATCAAAATTATCTCATATAGGTAACTCAGTACCTAACTGTATTGCCTACTTTTGTATTTTATTTCATTTAGGCTCTGCCGTTTAATGATCTATGAGTGTTATATTTTTTCTTTTGCTTGTGGATCCATAATTTAAAATGTTTGCATTAACCAAAAATAAAATTAAAACTCATTGTAACTGAAAATAAATGGAGAATTCAAAATCTATAAAAAAAATTCTATACAATTGTGTAAAACTAAAAGATAATTACTTACATTATTATTTATTACCTAAATCCTAAAAATATAAAAAAAAAACAAAAATAAAAATATACTGAAAAATGTATTTTATGCTTTAGCAATGTAGGTACATGATAATTTGGTTTAAATATTTAAATTTTAGCAGAATTTAGTAAGTCATTTATATTGAAAATGATGTAAAATGCACCACATATATTTTACTATTTTACATTATTTATAATAAATTTGAGAATCTAAAATATAAAAATATACCTATAGTACAACTTTTGTTAATAAAACGAGTTTCAAAAAGGCTATAATTGAATAAGTATATCATCAATATTATAGTTTTGTCATTAAAATTATTTAATCGGGTAGGTATTATATTGGTTACATAAAATATTAAATGAAAAAACAACTGAATAAATGTAAATTCACATATATTTTTTTTCGCTTTTTGTAGTTTTTATCAAGTTTCTACATAGATCATGGTTTTTTGCTTACTCAATATTTACAGTTCTGTTCAAACCTTTGAAGACTGTTGGGGTGGTTTACACCTCAGTTTATTTTTACTTGGTTTAACACTCAGGTGGGTGTGCTGTGTCATACTAAGAGCAGCAAACGCATTTAACCTTTGATTTGTATACAAAACTTAATGGGGAGGACTTTAGTAATGCTTTATAGACTATATTACCACTATATGTACTGCATGTGAACACTATTATTCTTCATACCAGTAGGTAGTTAGTTACTATCAAAGTGTCAACATCAGAAAGTGCTGTACTGATTGAAGCACGCGCCCACACCATAAACATAAATATTTTAGAACAATCTATTCATGGGTTTTATCAGTTATTTTTTAATATACTTAATAACACTTTAATATAATATTGAACTGATTGTTTTTTTTTTACTGGACACACTCAGTACAGTACACGCCAAATTGTGTAACGGTATATGTGCGCCCACCGGAGGGTTAACTAGAACCTTATTTATAAACTTATCCTTTGCCCATCAAACACGTCTAGCCTATTCCATTCTTTTTCAAAAAACTTTTCAATATCAGGTTTTTTATACTTAGAAAATTTTTTTTCTGTACACATTTGTGGATTTAATGTGGGCCTATTTTCTATAGAAAATATATTTTTCTTAAGATTTCTTTCGAATATTAGCAATATTATTTCATCACAAGTGTTATTGATAACATCTCACAAGCGCACATTTTGGTCTTTGTATTATGTGAATATATCTCCTTCTTTTCATCCTTCCTCTTCTCTCCCAACTATTTGGGCTCGGCTACCCTAGTCCTACACTTCCACTAAACTCTATTTCCTGCATCTTTTTCATTTACTCCCACTTTACTCAAATCACTTGCAATCACATCCCCCACCTCTTTTTGGTCTTCCTCTCCCCCTCCTTCCATCAATATACATTTCCTTTACTAATCTTACTGCCTCAGTTTCTTCTCTCCTTAATGCACGCCGAGACATTTTAATCTATTCTCTCTCATTTTGTCTACTGTTGAAGCTACTCCTATAATCTCTTATATACCCATTCCTTATTTTATCCTCTCTAGTAACTCCACTCATCCACCTTAACATTTAAATCTCTGCTACACTCATTCTTTGTTCAATCTTCCTATCTACTGCCAAACATTCTGTTCCATACATCATTGAGCACTGCCTGCTACTGCCTTATAAAATTTACCTTTTACCCTACCTAATAGGGATTCTTTTATCACACAAAATATCAAGAATTACCAATAGCAGTAAATACGTCTAGATAACGTAATGGTCAATAACTATGGTAAATCGACCTATCTTTTGCACTTCAATACTTGCTTTCAAAATGACAAACTATAAACATCTAAATTTATTTGATCTCCAACGTTTCGCAGACGAAAACCATCAGACTAATCATATCTATGTTTAATTTTTTTTATACTATTATATAATAGCTTTAAATGCAGGTATTTTAGAGAATCATGGCTGGGAGACAGGGGCTACGCTTGCTGTAGACGGTTTCATTCACTTTCTACGTTCACAAATGTCACAAATTAAATCGAAAATATTCTCCGATTTGCTGTGAAACAGGAAGTTAGATAAGTAATGGGTTAAGTCAAATACGATTAAAGTATACTTCTTTCGATTACACCTATAAACCAGTTCACGTATAACCCCGTGGTGCCTTACACTACAATAATACTGTAGGTTCAAGTAGCTGTAACTATTCAATTACAAGAGTTTACGGATTTCTGATTACAGATTTGAAATTAGCGTATAAAAACATTATAAAACAGCAAAAAAAAAAAAGGCGCCTGGTAAAGTGAATTTATACCATAGATGTATTTTCAAGTGGAAAATTGTATTGTAATTAAAATTTTTATTTAAATTTAAATTACCTACCTACATATAATTTAATATTTATATGTAAATGTGTATATATCCTGAAATTTGTATACCACACTACTGGCTCTTACCGACTACCATAATCGTGTAACAGTAGATATAATGATCAATGATTTGCCGGTCAACAAAATTGTATTTGTACTCAAATAGAACATTTATTAAAAATAAAGATAAATACCTGTTTAAAGAATTAGGTAGCAATAAATTACATAGAAAAGATATCTAAAATGACAAATTAATTTAAAAAATAAGATATTTTCCTTACCAATGATAATTTTTTCATAATAATTTATTAATAGTAAATAATTGTTATAGATAGGTATACTAACTATTTTCAATTGTTGGATCGTAGGAGTCTACAAATTGACCTTCAACAAACTGTATGCTCAACGAAGATTTACCTGGAACAATAACGTCGTCAATAAAATTAATATGACCATTTTCACTGTAATCTTGGTAAATAATTAGGTATTTGTTTATTTTATTTTGATGTTTACGTACCTACTGAACGATAGCCCATAATAGCGATTTTTCTCTGTTTCGGTGTCATTTTCCTTGGTAGATCAATTTATTGAATCACTAAAAATAGAGTATAGTTTATTATACGAAATAATAATTCTGTTGTATGTCAATACTGAATAGTGAATAATGAATACTGAATTCATTTATTTATACTCATTACTTTATTACGTTTTATTTATATTATGTTTATGGTTTCCATTTTATCAGTAAATGTTTTAGGTTATGTTCATGGTTAACACAAATATTCAGCCTTGAGCAGTGCCAGTCTGTGATCTGCGATTAAAACATTGTATTAAATTAATTATAATCGAGTTTACTAATTTACTGTGTTATACGCTTTTAATTATGTTGCACCAACCATCAACAAAGTATTTACAATAATTATTCAAAAATATATCGATATGAATTACAATTATACAAGAGAAATAAACAACTGTTGACATTGATAAAGTTATGTTCTGTGATAAAGTGTCTATGGATCACGATTACAATCGTTCAATGGATTGCATTATCAATTTAAAACGTTAATTTATTAAGCATTGTTATGCTTATCTCATTGATATTTAATTAATTAATATAATAGAATAACTACTCATACATATTTTTATATAAAGGTACCTATCTAATAAATAACATTTATTGTGCAGATATAATTTGATTTTTGAATGTAATTTTGCATTACTGATCCGTAATGAAATGAAACAATTTTGTTTATAAAATTAACATTACCTGGATCGGTGTATCTCTTCTTCTACTTCCGATAAAATACATTTCCGACAATATACGTTTCAGACGAAATACGTTTCCGACAAAATATGTTCCCGAAAAAATATTTTTCCGGAAAAATATGATTCCAATCATATATTTTCCAACTTTATATGCGTCCCCCATAGTACGTAGGTACATAGGTAAATGAAAAAAATTATATTATTACCAATTTTTTTATCTACTTATTTATAATAAATTAATAATAAAAAAGACTTAGTGTTAAAAAGTTTTATATTAAAATATACCTACCTATTTTAGATTCCAAAAGATGCATTAAATAAAATATTTCTGTGTATCGTATTTACACGTTTTACTTACAAGTTTATAGGTACATAGTTGTAACACGCTAGTAGGTAGAACTGTAGTAGGTATCTACGTCTACCATATTAATTTTATAATAAATTAGTACTTGTTATAGTGATATTAGACTTGGGTCTTGACTCTTGTGCATCAAAACTCAAATTCTTCGTTATAGAGATCAAAAGCTTCATATAGATGTGCACTATAAATTATAAGTTTGTATGAGTAGGTAGGTATACCTATATTATGTAGATTGAAAATTGGATATGTAATATTATAGATAAATTTTGTCAATAAAATTAATTTTAATAAACTGTTAAGATGTAAAGAAATGAGTGAAATTTGCAGCGAACGTGCAATTTTGATTAATTTGTAAATGTAATTATTGTTGATTCTGGGAAACGCGCGAATCCGGGATCAAGGATAACCGCCAAGATACGAGGCAGACAAATATAATATTGTTATAAAATATTAAAAAAAAACCCTGATAAAATAGGTAGATGTTGGAAAAGTTTTCACTATAAAAAAGATTATGGGAGGATCTAACTCCCACATCTTCTTGTATAGGTACGTTCCTGTGTAAATATGTTTAAATGCTTGTTGACCGTGTTTAGTATATCTACACCGTACACATACTGAATTTTTAATTTGTACAAATTAACAGTACACACATATATTTATATTTTTATGCAATTCTCCCCACGTCATAACCAATTGAATACTTAAGTACCTAATATAAAACATGTAGGTGTCATAATATTAATTTTTTTTTTAATATAAGATATTTAAAAAAATGTATTACTGTTAGCGATAAGTAATCTAACTCCCCGTCTCCCCTTAAATCATAATAAAGGGGGGCGAGGCGTCATTTTTTTATTTGTTTATTAGGATATCGCCCTTGATTATTTTTTCGCTCATTACTTAGTATTTCTTTAAATTTTTTTAAAAAATGGACATTTGGCAAGTTGTATACCGCGAGAACAGTCACTAGAACACGAAAAGTACACGTTAACTTTTTTGTAGATAATTATCTCCTGTACCAATTTCATATAAAACTTTTTGTTGTACGACAAATAAAAGTGAGATATTTACGAAAAGGCTATTTTCGTGACCTTATTGAGCTCGAATAACCTTTGAAGCAAGAGGATGTCGCACCCGCATTTGTTGTCTCTGTCCATATAATAGGTAATATATCAAAATTACACTACGAAAAACAATAAATGTGATGTCTACGTTAAAATTAGTGCAGTGGTGTAGAAGAAGGGGTGCAGAGGGGGCCGTTGCCCCCCTCCGTATAAGAAATTAATAATTTTGCCCCCTCGGATGAAATAAAAAATTATTATCAATGTAAACATGCATAATTAATTTGTAACATATAATAATAAATAATACTCAAAGGTTACATTTTGCAATCTATCAATTATTACATTTTTCTACAATATATATTTGAATTATTAATTTTTTTTTTATCTGTATAATAATAAGTGTGATATTAATAAGAACCAAAAAGTGTTATCTCAAAATAATTATATAAATCATACAATCTTATAGAATATTAAAATAATAATAGGATAGAAAAATTATGGCGCATTTTATCAACATCTAAAAATAAATATACATGTACGAGTTTTTAATTGCCGTATCTGAGTCAGTTGTGGACTTTGTTTACTTCCAGCGAAAATATGAAAAAGTATGTCATTATTTTTATTTTATACTTAATTTATTTTTATGCTGTTTTTTTAAAAAAATATTGATAAATATGAAAAATATTGTATAATAGGTACTTTATTCCTTTTTATTAATTATTAACTTTGTAAATATAATTCTTGAACGATTGTGATAATTTATCAAGCGTGATATTTATGAATTATCACACAAATGTTGATAATATCGTTTTTTCGTATTTTTGAATTATTTTTTGAATAATTTTTAACTTTATATTGATAATACAAACGATACATTATCCCAAGGTATTTTACCGGTGATAATTAATTATCACAAACTATTTTATCGTGAATTCAGCGAACGTTCATTTAATCAGTGATTTTATTGTGTTATTATTTTACATAATTATTATTTATTATAAACTTTATACTTTTTAATATAAATAATAATTATGGTTGATGTATATATAGCTGCTATAGACAATCTGGAGATGCAAAAAAATGTTTTAGAAAATAGTAGAAAAGCAATAATAAAACCTAAAAATCCGTTTTTATTGCCAGATAATATTTCTATTAAAAATTTTAGACTTTCCAAAGATTCAGTACATTATTTAATTAATTTACTTACACCATTTATGATGGAACCTACAAGAAAATCTGCTTTAGATATTTAGACTAAAGTAAGTATCTACTTACTTAATTTTAGGATTTTCAATTATAATTATTCAAAGCTTTTTTTTTACATTTATTGTAATTTTTAATATGTAGGTATTTACATTTTTTATATTTACCTATATAAAATTTGTACTCGTAATTTTAAAAAATATGATAAATATTATAAGTATTAATAAATATTATGGCTTTATTTTATTTAGGTATTTATAGCTTTGAATTTTTTTGCGACTGGTTCTTACCGATTATCTGTTGGAAATAGCTTTTTAGCGACTGTTACTCCTTTGGTAACAATATTTTACAAAAAGGATACGTCATTTTCTAGAAAATATTCTCCTTTTCAAAATTGGCAATAGGTGTTTTAACTCTAATAGTAACGTAGATACCACATTTATTGTTTTGCGTAGTGTAATTTTGCTATATTGCCCATTAGATAGACAGAGACGACAAATGCAGGTGCGACGTCCTCTTAAGTGATATCAATGGGGGCCTTTTGCATGTTATTTATAATTATATTATTAAGCTGTATGCAAAAATTCAGTGTGCCTCTACTTTTTCCTAATTAGACTTGGCAATTTTAATATTGGGCTAGGATATTATTAATTATAACCTACGACCCATGTCCTATAATATACCTATACTATAATCATGCGCAATAATATAGCAATATGAGATATTGAATAATAATAACAAACGTGTACAATTCATTACAAACTTTTCTACCCAAAATAAAATTTAAATAAATAATATACAGTAACGAGCCTTCTGCGGCTGTAACGGCTACGGTCACAGTTCATTTATCTCACACGGCTGCTGCCGCAATGTAAAATGTGAAATAAGTTAGTGATTATTATAAAATGACAACATTAATATCTAATATCCATAGTAATAAATAATCATATTTGTAGATACTTCGTCCGTTTTACAGATAAGCGGTAATAGGTATCCGGGAAGTTACACACTAATAATCATTTATTCACACACTCATATGGCTAATATTCTTGCATATTTTAAACTACCCATACAAAACTCCTTAGGA
Organism: Pemphigus obesinymphae; assembly: GCA_025469235.1. Taxonomy (NCBI): domain Eukaryota; kingdom Metazoa; phylum Arthropoda; class Insecta; order Hemiptera; family Aphididae; genus Pemphigus; species Pemphigus obesinymphae. Next base: position 20,102 of record JAIPRL010007261.1, read on the forward strand.
ACTGTGATCGCTTTCAACCAAGTACTGACACAGGACTATTTTTTAATTACTTTTAAATTTTATTAAAATATCTAAAAAATTGCCTGTATCAAACCCCTTAAAAACGGGGTGTGCGACGTCCTCTCAAGATGTCAAATTTTTTCTTAAAAGTATAACGGATTTTGTATAACAGCATAATATAGTATTGATATATCCGTACAACTGAATGTAAATTAAATTGCCTATACTATGCTCCTTATAATACAAAATCATCATAATAGAAGTGAATATTGGAAAATGACATGAACATAAAATAGTCATATAAAATAAATAAGTTCGTACGATAGTAGGTACTTATGAGTTAGAAGCCGTTCTCTTCATAATAAAATTATTCTAATATAATAATCAAATTAAAATTTCTATTAAATGTAGGTAGTGAATATTGATAAACGAATACCATATATTATATATTAATATTGTATTGTAACTAAAATTTTTAAATTTTGTAACATCACATACAATAGGCGTGTTTTCGTGATTAACCAGGTTATGTTATTTTGTCTTATCTATAACCAAACATAATAACCATTTTATTTGATCGGTTATAGATTATACTTTTATGTACTGTGATTGGACAAGATTTATAATCTCCCAGAAAATTGTTGTTAGCCGTTGGTTTCTTATCGACTTAGGTGTAATACATTTTGTAAGCGCAAGTTATCGATAGAGTAATTTATAGAATCACAAAGTCGATAACAAAATTCGATACATTAAAGAATTTTCGATAAGAAGCAGTTATCGAATTAATTCGTTAAAACAGTATCGAGTTACAGAATAAAGCTTGCAGGGCCGGCTCAAGGAGTAGGCGAGGTAGATACTAGCCTAATGAGTGGTACTTTCGTAGGGGCGACATTTTTTGCTTATTCACGTTTTTAAAGAAAGTTTAAGAAGGTTTTGGGAAGAAATTTACACGATAGGGTGTACGAAAATTAAAGGTTTATAGCTTTAAATTTAGGAGCGGAAAATTAGATTTTGCTTACCTATAGTGCACTATTTTTACTACAGCCGGCCCTGTCTCCTACCTATTATAATTTCAGTGAATTATACTCGTATAGGCGTTAGATATCCATGAGTACATGTGCGTGTTTCACTACCCATATATTATATGTCTGTTGTTTGGAAAACGAATAACGTATAATTTATGCTTTTATATAGTTCATTCTATAAGTTCTATTATAATATTAATATTATTATTGTAGTTTAATGGCATAATTTGGAGTAAATCTCGAGGGGATAGGGGTGCTATAATACATTATTTTTAACCCATTTTTCATATTTACCAATTATACAAACTTATGAAATATGTAAATAAAAAACTTCTTATAGGTACATTTACAATTTTACATCCTCTTATTTCACAAACTCTAACATGCTCAGGTTCGTATCTTCACAAAGGGAGTCGATGGTGGTTCTTGATAGCTATGACAAGTATAGCTATAAACTTATCGGAATGGTTGCACGTAAATTGCATCCTAGTATATTTATTTAAAATAAATATTTATCTTTCCATTTTCAAATTTAGGAGTTAGGACTTAGAACTATCTATATTATTAATATTATACCAATTAATAGTATGGTTAATTACATTGATTTTTAAGCTTTTTGGACGGTATGTGATTTAGATATTCTTTAAACATTTATCAGTTGAATAATAAAAATACCATATACTTTAATTATTTATTTATTTTTAATTTTAATATTTCTTAATAAAATAAAAAATTATACAATATGGTGTTCAACATCAAATAGTTGGAAGAGATTAAGAAGATATTTTACATTTCAATAATAATATAATAACATTGGTAGTTCTAAGTCTGAAAAATAGAAAGGAAAATGTTGATTCTGAAAAAAAAATTTCCGGACGTAATTTACGTATGTTTTAATAATACTCATGCCGCAATTTATTATGCACAAAATATTTCGGGACGCACTTTACGCGTAATACTATACGAGTTTAGTACAAGTGTAACATATTACAAATATTCATTCATTTAGAAATGTATTTTGGAAATAATATTTAAATCTAATTTTTTTAAATTATAGGCACAGATTAATTGGTACAATGTTTATAAATATAAAGACAAATAAAGACAAATTTTACATTTTTTAATAGTTGAAAAATGGCTTTTATTAGCACTATATTTTTATTTAATACGATAATAATAATTAGGTACATTTTATATAATTCACGTTAGTGAAAAACTAAGAAAACTACCTTCTATACAGTGAATGACTTACATACACCGGAGCCCCTGAAATATTCGTAAGATTTTCGTATTACACATTTAATCCATTTTTTTCTTTGATTAATATTTTTTATTTTTCTTATCAATATAAATATGAATTATCATCAATACGAAGAAGTGTAGAATTGACTAATTTAATGAACACATTTGCTAATTTCGTACTACACATTAACCTTTTCGTACTACACAGAGTGTCATACTACACACCATTTTAGAGGCTGATACACCGTATACATGTATTTATACATTTTAGATTCGTGATTGAAATTGGCCGATATTATTATATGGTTTATATTTTATTTTATTTGTTGGCTATTAGAGTACGATTTGTGTTTATGTATATATTATATTATTAAATAATGATGTGATTTTTATTATTTTTCTTTTTGTTAGTATATAATATACTTTTAGAAGAAGCCGAGTAGGAGTTTGGGACTGTAGCAGTTTTTTATGGTAAATTCAATCTAGTTAAGATCTAATTAAGGTTTTTATGGTTATCTGATTTTTTTAATAATTCCAAATGTCACTCAGAATCTTATTTTTTATCGAATGCATAATGTTTTCAAATTCAATATATATACTACCAGTATCCTAATCGACGTGCGCAGTACTCCCACCCCGACTGACCGGCTTTTAAAAATTGTTTTCATATTTATTCCTCAAAATTATTTTATAAAATTGAAAATAACCAAATATAAAAATATTGGGTATAAAAATTGAAAAAATAAAAAGTCGATTAAAAGTTAATTTATAGATAAATTCAAATCTGTTTTCCAAATCTGAATTGGACTATAATATGATAAATTGCTACGATGGACAAAACATAAACACTTTTGAATAAAATTTGGAAGCAATTTATGTCACGTCGACAATAATTTTCACCCATATTCATGTGCGTACGTTATTGGTGTGCGCAATGCTGGTAATGTTATTTATTACAAACACACACATAAACGATATCTTTATATTATTTAAAAATTGCCTATACAAGACCCCTTCAAATTAGCCAGCAAAGAGTATTTGATATATTTTTGCGCTTTTATTATTGTATCTTGTATTAATCATATTTTAATAGTATATAATTATTATTTTGTAATATTCATTTGAGTTCAGTTACAAAATTCATATGATTCAACGGGACACATGACTTTTGGTACTTACTTAAAAAGCGAGTTTTCTTATGCGTTTACAATGAACTAAAAACAGATTCGAAATTATCGTCAATAGTTCTATAAGGTAGATAGATATTATTGCTAACTTATTTTATAATTTTTTTGAACATGTGACTTTTGAATTTTGATTCTATATAGTCTATTAATTTACAATAGTGACAGACGCGTAGCCAGGAATTTCCAAAGGGCGGTGTTATGAAAAGTAACAACCTTAATGGAAAAATAAAATATACCGTATCTATTTATATTTTGAAAATTGATTTATATAAAAATATGTTATTATAATATATAATAAATCTAATTATTACATTAATCTTAAACGATATTTATCTTATACTCATTTATCTTATTTATCTTATTAATATTTAGTTCACGTATTACATTTTCTGTTGATACTAATACATCACGATGTATATTCATAATTGCTAAATAATTTTGACGATTTTCACCAGTCGTACTTCGTGAATATGATTTCAAACGTCTAAGTGTTGAAAAGGACCTTTCAATAGAAGCAGTTGTGACCGGAAATATAGCTAATATAATTAAAAGTTTGTAAATAGTTGGGAACTTGGAAATATATCTTCATTGCAATTATT
>JAIPRL010007262.1:0-24153 GCA_025469235.1 Pemphigus obesinymphae
GAGGAGAATCAAAAGTGATTCTAATAGGTCTAGGTCTATTGGACTGTTTACCTAGCCTAACAACTGATGAAATACTAACATCTATATTTAAATACTTAATAAGATCAACGGCCAACTCCCCTTCATCACAATTAAAATCATCCATATTAAAGATCATTATGTTACTAGATTTAATTTCTCTTTCTTTGATTTCATCAACTAAGTCTATACCAGAGATATCACACATGGAGTTTAGCGACTGTGCTGGATTACTAGAATTATTTTTGAGATTATCAACATCCTTTTTTAAATCTTCATTTTCTTTTTTCAATGCAATTATTTCTGTTGAAAGAGTATCCATTCGAACTAAAATGGCTAATGACCTTTAAGGAACTTAAAGAATAGGCTAGTAATCGGCCAGAATAGATAATAGTAGTTGTGAACCCAAAAAAATGTAAAAAAATATAATAAAAAATAATTTATACTTCTAATAAACAAAAATCTGGGGAAACCATTGTGGGAACGTAAATTATAAATACAAAACTTTATTAATTATTTATAATAAACACAGAATAAAGCGCCCCACGTATTGATTAAATAATCGATTTGTTTATCAATTTATCTATCAATCGATCGATAGTTGACGTTTCACTGTTACACAGTTAAACATAGATATCAATTTGTAATCTACACAGATTTTGGAAAAACTGTGTTTAGTTTGTATTTAACAGTGTACAAAAATATTATAGTATTAATAAGTATTTTCAATTATTCAATTCCTATTATTAAAAAATATAAATTAAAAATATAAAATTCATAAAATGGTTTGGACCGCGGAAAATTTGGTGAGTTTCAAAACAGATCCCATGGAAACTAGTTGGTGACCCCTGTACCTACTTATTTACTATATTATATCTAAACATTCTAAGCATTAATTTTTAGTGGATACCTACGACTATTAATTATTTTGTATAACCTATTTTTACATCAGGCATTAGTTACAATTTTATTTACCTAAAATAGGTCGGTTAATTATGAAATTTAACTATATTATTTTAGTTTACAAAGTTTAATTCTTAATAAGTAATAAGTTAACTGAGCCTAAAAGTTGACACAATTACATATAGGTATATACGTAGAGCGTTCCGAAAGGAATGCCTCCATTGTTATTTATCTTTATGAAGTAGAAATAAATTTATGAAACAATAAATAAACATTAATTTAATAAGTATATTATATACATTTCATTTATAATTTTTCAACATACCTTATTGCCTCTTTTTAAAAATAATATTAAAACTCAAATAAAATAATATGATTATCTGTTCTTAGATAATTTAAGTGCAGGCATTACTTTTGAAACGCCCCCCGTATATGTATATCATATATTACATTTTCTCCCTAGTTTAAAAATCTTTCAATGTTCTTTATGCGATGGAAGAAGCCGGATAATATTCAAGATCGACTATTATTCGACCCTATTCTAATATGTAATTTCAAAATTTGTTTTTTTTTAATGACAACACTAGTTTGTAATAAATCAATCAATTTATTTGAATGAAAATATCTATACTTGATACAAATAATTCGGATTGGTTCTTAGAGTAATTTTGGGTCTACTCGACAAGGACTGAGTTACAGCGTTTTCAAATTTGAAAAGAAATTTGAACGAACTTTCCCGAATACTAAAAGAAAATAATAGTAGTTTCCATTCCAAAATAAATATATATATATATAAGTATATTTCTACACATGCAGGGAAAAATTGTAAATACAAATTTTAAATTTTCTTTTTTTTTTAATTACACGTATTTAAAGATTCTCAATAATATCTATCGCAAATATTTAGTAATCTCAGTTTCCGAAAACACACTGTATGATAATATAATAATATATACAAGTCATATTACTGTACACGTGTGCCCTATATATGTATGTGTAAGTGTGAGTATGTATATATATATATAGATGTATGTAATTTATTTTAATATCCGATCACCTCGCCGTATTAATAATTACAGCAGAACGCCGTCTTACGGAATAGTTTGCTCGCAGATTATACCGGAGTATTAGGACGTGTTGCGGTTTATACCACGAGTTATGCATGAAATAATAACGTCAGTTTCGAAACCACCAGCAGTCTGGCAGCACCCTACCCCGCGGTGAATATCTGGCCCATGTCTAGGAGGACGGCAAGGAGAGGCAGGAAATTACGCCAGCTCACTCATACACACACACACCCACACACTCACACACACGCACGTGCCCTACACAGCCGTGTCCGGAGGATAACTGTTCGCGGCAAGAAACAAACGGCATGGTAAATGCGCCATCGGATTTCGAACGCTAATTTCGAGCGGATATTTAAACGCATATTTATACTGCCTCTGCAAAACGGGTCGACTTCACTTATATAACACATATATTATAACGCACGAGCTGTTGGCGTGGTCCAACCATTCTCGCCCCTAACAGTCTCTGTCTATCGTCTATGAACACCCGTCGTATACAGTACATATTACGTTAAAAGTGACTCTGCCTGGAATTCTACACATATACATGTATAATATTATATTGTATACTTCGGCTACCTCGATAAAATCGAATTTTTATGTTAATTCCAATTGAGTGGAACGCGTTCGATAAAAGTAATAAAATCTATACAGATAAATTATTTCCGTTCTTATACTGTCCGTGTTTTCAAATAATAGTATGAATATAATAAAAACTGTACAAGAAATCGACAACATTGATTGCAGTAGCGGCTCGTGTTAAGGAGCACAGGATCACGTGCACCGTCTAAAATTTCAGTAAATTAGCGTGTTTTTATATATAAAATTATTATTTATTTATCGCTGTTTTAGTAATATTATCGTACCCGTGAACATTATTAATGCACCTACATATTACACATCGCACCGCTGTATTGTTGGTCGATGCCAGTAGCCGGTCGTTCGCGGCCATGCATTTACATACATTGCATATTATAGTGATTTCGACCACTGTCTCGAAGCTACCGCAGCGCTGTCCGTTGCGCACACTCGAAAAACGCATGTACAATGCGCCGTTTACACACGCGCGTTTTATTTTATTCCCTATCCGGCGAAAAATACACCGTGCAAATTATATAGCACAAAACTAGTTTGAACTACCAACTATGTGTTTCTAACTACATTCTATGGTTGTACATCATAACGACGTTTGTCGTTTGGTGCAGTTATTATCTACCCATTTTCAGATAAGGTAAATTGAATTATGTTTTTTATGAATTTAGGTATGTTATTAATAAAATGAATGGCATCACGTTCGTTATTACAGTGGGTACTTACCTATTATATCGTTAATTACATTATTATATTATTACATTTTAGAGAAAATAACATAATATATTATCATTATTACATGTATTTGTTATTAATCCGTAGTATATTTTGATTGTGTACCACAAGATATTTTACCCACGAGCCGCTACTGATAATATATATCGGTTTATTGATTTCATTAATATATTTAAAATTACATGGCAGTCAGTAGGGGATTTAAGCATTTTGAACGTTGAGTAGGATACTAATTGTGGAAAATTGAATTTGAAAGCATGAGTATTACTGTTAATAATAAATAAAATTAGCTCTTTTATGATGAAAAAACTTCAAAATTTAATATTGCTGTAAAAAGCCCAAAATTGGGAAAACAATTTTAAAACAAAATTTCTATTTGATTTTTTACTCATAGGTATAAGATTTTCGTGAAAATTTCAAGTCATTCCCCTATCCGATATTTGAAAACATTTCAACATATCACAATACTACGTAATATCGAAAAATGTAAATGGCTATTACAAAATTGTATGAATACCGATTTTTAAGATAAATATGAATATCGCTAGAACTACGTACTTTTAACACTGTGTACTATTTGTAAAAGTGTTAAGTCTTGAAGTATTTTCAACTTTTTTATGGCAAAAAACTTTATTATTGAAAACTGCTATAAATAGGCGAAAATGTTTTAATTTCGAAAATTGTTTACGTTAGTTATTTTTACTTATATACGTTTTTGTTAAAATTATCACACATTCACCTACATAAATATTACAGTTCACAATTTCAAAATATTATAATGTTACCATATATAATATGCATTAGTACATCTACTTAATATATCACTAATATAACATGCGTATAGTAACACTAACCATGATTTTTTTATTTTTTAGTATAATACAATTAACTATATATATATGCGTGTGTGTCATTTTTTCATTATACATGCAATAGCAAATAATTTAATTTATTATGTACCTTGTTATTATACCATGGTGATCAATTTAAATAATGAATGTAAATATGTATAATATGTTCGTTTGGTAAACATATTTTAAAACAAAAACGTAAAACTAAATGAATATTAAGAGCCTATATTCACTTGTCTAGACGTCATATTAAGATTGACACATTTCGATTTCCTATATATAACCATTATCTGAATAAACGTTAACCATATAACCAGAAGTACATTTATTAGTAATTAATTTTAACAATTGTTAAATTACAATAAATCAGAAAATCGCACTGCTACTAGCCAGCAAATATAATAAAATATAAATCACATTCATTTCAATCATTTAAATATAAAATGTCGGTATACACCATATACGTAGTTATGTATAGAAATATGTAAGTGTATATACTGTATATGTATGTACTTATACAGTATACGACTATACATTATACATCGTATAGAATATATAGATAGAAGTTTGTCTTCTTCTCAAAGGAAACTAATGGAAAAATAAAAAAAAATGTATATGTAGGCTCTAGTAATCCAGAGAAATTTCTTATCGATATGATATAAACACCGAAGTTTTTTTTCTGGTAAAAAATTTGTTTACATAAAAAAAAAAACAAAATATTGTAAAATCAATAGCTTTTTCGCCACACTCAGAGTCTAAAATTAATTAATTCAAAAAATGCAATACTCTTATAACAATAAAAATAAATATATCTATTACAAAAAAAGATGGCAATACTAGAACAGTGACTTACTTAGATCTAATCAATTTGTTATATTTCAGCTCATATTATTTAGCTACCAGGATATTTAGAAAAAATTATGCCTGGGAAGTGTTGAAAAAGTACCTTCCAGGAACTGCTTATTTTGAGATGAATAACAATTATTTTATTTTACTGTTGGGAAGCTCTCGAAAAGGTCTAGACCAGTAGTGTAACTGGTGTTCCATAGAGTAATGATGATCTATGAACTTAGAAATAGTATTCCGTACAATTTGAAAAATTGATGAAATATTAAAACTGTTATTATAAAAATTAAAAACGAAAAATCGAAAATCATTGTGTTTTGTATATTATCCTTAATTATACTTCATTACGTTGGACAACGAATCGCATACGTACATATAGGTATTCTCAGAATGACATTTTCCGAAACTATAGTTGAAGAATTTTGAAATTTTGTTCAAACCGAATTTTATTATTTCTGAAAATGCATTTAAAATTTTATTGTAATTTTTAACATCATACTTATGCAAAAAATGAACAGTTGACAAATAATTATATAAGAGAAACTGAAAGTGACTATTTTTCACATAAGGTATTGCAGAAAATAATTGTATAAATCATCAGACCCAAATATCCCATTAAAAAAATCGATAAAATTTTTTTTCAATTTAATTTAAGTACTGTTTATTATCTCCTATTGATTGATACTTAAACTGTTATAATATGTACGTAATTCTTAACATATTAAGAAATATAAAAAATATATTAACTATTTTATTTTACGATTTTATTACCCGAAAATCTTGAATAAGTATAAGTAAGTAAAGTAAAAATGTAAAAAGTAAAGTAAGTTTTCCGTGACTGAAAAGGTTAAGAACCACTGGTCTAGATAGTGTCCAGAAAAAACCATTTACCATGACTGAAACAGGCATAAACTGGACCCTTCTGTGCTGTTAGGATTATTGTTATTTTAGATTTTAATGTAATGATAAATCCTATTCAGAACGGTGTACTTCTGATTTTAGGGTGGAAATCAACAAATGACCTCTCTGAAGTACAAATTAAAGAATTATTTCCTATCAAAAAATGTTAGTATACACCATAGAAGTATGTAACAATATACTGTATTTTGTTATTTTATTTACGTTTGTATAAAACTGCGATATACACCGTATGAAAGGTAGTTTTTCTTTAAGTCTCTTTAAGAAACAACTGAATAAAATGAAAAAATTACCCCTCACAAGTAACAACTAGAACAATCGTTAACACAAAAACACCAACACATCAACACTTATACATACTTCTGGTTAAAAAGATTCTCGCAGAAAAAAATAATAAAAACAAAACCTAACTCTAAAATCAAAAGAAACTGTAATTAGAATATTCTAAAAAAAATATAGGCAGGTATGACATCAAGCCAAACACCGAACTTTTTGCAGATACAATGATGGTCCAATTCCAAAATAACCCAGGCCTACAAATCTAGAAAGTTATTAAATATACCGCCCTAATTTATAATCACTATTCTCCGCCTAATAAATTCGTCTTCAGAAAAGAAATTTGGGATATCGTCCATCGTATTCCATCTACCAAAGTACCAAGACAGGATTATATTATATATAAGGCCTTAAAACATCTGCCAAAAGCCATATTCACCTTTCTAGCAAATATCTTCACCTCATACTTTAGACTTTCATACTTCCCTAAAGAGTGGAAACTTGCCCTTATCATTTTGATACCAAAACTCAGGAAGGATCACCAAATAACCGAAAACTTCAGGCCTATTTTCCTTCTAAACACAATGTCTAAAATAATGAAAAACTATTCCTTTACAAAATCAAATCAATCATTAAAATAAGAAATAAGCAGTATGCCTTTTGAACGGGACATTCTTCTACCACCCTAATTAATCATTCTCGTCGACGAAATTTCATCGAAGATACACTAGGACAAAAAAAACACTGCCGTCTTCCTGGACGTGAAGAAGGTCATTGATCATGCTTGGCATCAAGATCATCTTCACAAACTTCCCATCGCCAACGTTTCGCTAGATCTCACCAAATTCGTAGGATGCTTTCTCAAAGATTATTCTTCCACCATCAAAATTGACAACTGCTATTTATCATCAAGAATCATAGAAATAAGTGCCTCTCAAAGGTCTTCTCTGTCTCCATTATTATACGCACTATATATAAACGACATGTCGATCACCCATCAAACCAAAACTGCGTTGTTCACAGACAACATAATGTATTAACGAGCAACCAGAATTATAAATACGTAATCGCTAGTTTGCAGCGATGGCTACAGAGTGTATGTCAAAATAGAGGCTGAAACTTAATATATAAAAAATAGTGGCGATCATTTTCGGCCCTCGGTCAGTCAAACATAACCTTAAATTAGTGGACAATAATGGGTGCACAATATCTGACTTAAAACATTAATGTACTCAAATTCACTGACCTTACATTTTTTGAGGATAGTTCCTTACAATTATCAAAAATTCTAGTTCTAAGTTCAATCCGGTAACAAACAAATATCAAGAACAATATCATCCAGTAATTTCAAATAAAGCGTAAAGGCAGTAGCTTAGCGCTTTTGATAGGCCACCGGCCAACCACTCATAGCAATCTAGCAATAGCAACAAAAAGCCTCTGTTTATTGGATAGAAGGTAGATAAACCGTTTGCGTTGGATCGCAGTGAACCCAGGAGGTTGAACCAATCATTCTCGAGGTGGGAGGAGAGAAGGTTTTGGACAAGAAGAGTTTAGGCGTTTAATCGGGTCTTAATGATTGGATCGCGGGCTCTTCACCTTTTGGAATTGCGTTACCTTTTCCGGGAAATCTCACAGATAATGGAGGTCTTGTTTGGGATTGGGAGGGTTGAAGACAGAAGTGCAGTTGGAAATTTCAATGATGGTATCAGAGAGTATGGAAATTTCGAATTCGATGATTTGAGGAAAGGATATATTTGGAGGAAAGAAATGGGCGGAGTTTAGGATTTTCCGAATTTTTTCCAATTCATGATGTGATAGGGGTTTTTTGGGGGAGGGAAGATGTGAGAAGCATTGTGATTCAGGTATAAAATATTGGGAAAGTGATCGGAAAATTGAGATATAGAAGAGAGAGGTCTCATTGAATATCTGCTGGTTTTCGGAATTTGAAATAAGGCTTATAATATGAATGGGAAATTTCCGATCGGAGTTGGCAAATTTGCGAGTACTTTTTACGTTCTAGTCTTTTTCAGTAAGTTCATCAATGGTTTTAGATTCCGAGATGTCGTTGGGGAGGCATTTGATAATGATTTTAAGTACCCTTTCCTCGAGAAAGGGAAGTGTATGAATTCTGCGTCAAATATCGTTGAAAAATATGGAAAACTTCGATGTCGATGCACTGAAATTTAACCAAAGGAGCCGATACGGGATTTAGTTTGAAAAGTGGATTCGGGGAGGGTTATCATTAGTTTATTGGCTCTTTGTCGCCAAGCAGATCTTTGCATGAAAATAGCCGGATTTCTAGATTTTGTGAGATTATCTATGGTAATTGAGTTTGCGGGAGAGTCGGATATTTTTATGAATATTTGAGGAAGAAAAAAAGGAATTGGCCGGGGAAATTGAACGAGTAGGAGTCGGAAATTTTCCGGTAGAAGCAAAAGCATCAAGGTTTTTGATATTGGTCAATGAAGGGCTACTGGAGGATCAACAGTTGTTACCGTTGGGAGATTTCGAGGGTGAGTAACGCTTGTTGCCTTTGTCCATATTTGTTGAGAGGAGTCCGTGCTGGGAGATCGATCACGCAATATTAAAGTCTGACTGACAGTGAACTGTTTCACGGTACTAAGTTAGGGATAACTTTAAATAATTCACAATCATAGACAGGTAAGAAAAATTACAATGAACTTACATAATGAAGATGATGGGTGGTGAATGAGCGATAGTCATTGTGGTAATAATGATTGACCATTGGTGAGTACTGGTGACGAAATTGAACCTCTCCTAATGTGTACATTAGTGGTGTCAAATGTTGCTGTTGAGAGTGGTGAGCACAACGTATAATTAAAATACATAAATTCCACATATATAATCTCAAAGATCGTGTAATTATTACAATCATAATATTCGTTATTATATGTACTGCATACTCACCCACACCATCGCATTATAATAATAATTATAAATATACGCAAAAATTAAAATGAATTAATCGGAAAGCTCTATACCTAAAAATCTTTATTATACAGTCATAGTTAAATTTACAAAATTCATAAAATGTAACAATAGTGAACTTTCACAATAATCCCAATGTGGGATATGATATATAGGAATTGACGTAGTGTACATGGTTTTTCCAATTATATAGTATTATAGTTTCATAATACACGTGCAAAATATCAAATCAAGGTCGAAACGTTGACGTGATATGGTGAAATTGTGTAAGGGGGAAAGGGAGAAAATATAAATTCGGCGGAATAGAGTAGTCGTACATAGCTTTTTATGTAAGTTCCTCATGGGAATCCTGCGTGGCCCTCCCAACATGCTCTTCCGGAGCTTTTGATCTCGATTTTCTCTTTGTCCCTCAAACAGATTACCTATTTGCATTGTATATATTATATATGCACAATATCGTAGTATGGTTTCGTATCTACTATCATCATAACCCATACGGTGTGCATGTAACCAAGTAATTAATAATATGTAGATATAATTTCCGTAAAGTTAGTCCGACTCATCAAATTCTTGAAATTGGTACCAATGTTTTGAAATTATTATGCAACTAAATACATTTTTTTAGAATCTATAATATAAAAACAGTGAAAGAGGTCGATATTATGGATGTTATGATACCGTACTCAATTATAATATGCCTGGTATATTATAAATATTATTAGTCATGGCATGTGGGACCCAATGGTTATAGCTAAATTTTCCATGGTACAGCGTCCGCTCTCAAAGTTTTTCGGCTCTGTCCAGTTGTTAAGGTGAGTATAGATATTAAAACTGAACTTGAGAGATCGCCACATCAATTATTTTCAGTAATAAAAAAAAATATCAACGAAAAAAAAACGGAATAGCCACTTAAGGTGGTGACATTATATAGTTTAAAAATCTATATTCAAATGTATAGGATATAAAGTTTTGAAAACGATCTAATAAGCGTTTTATAATATATATAATATTATATAACGAAAAAGTTAACTACCGCAATTAAAAAATCAAATTTTATCATTTTATATTTTACTATATAATAAAAAGCCAATCAAATAGTATCTAAGATGTCGTCTCTTAAAGATATTTTATCACTAAAACAATTATACAATTAAACAATTACAATTTAGTCTAAATTGTATAGAGTAAGTACTTTTCAAATGCAAAACATTTTTTAATTGTCTAGTTTCCATTTTTCTAAAAAATTCTTGAAAAATGTCTATATAGATTACCTAAAAATAGGGTATGTTGCAGCCTCTTAACGTCATGTATTTTTGTGTTTTAACTATTACTGAATGAACATAATCTAAAGCAATTGTAGATTGTACCTATTATTATTAATATAGTACGTAGTGAACGATCTGAAATATATATTAATTATATATATATATATTATATATATATAATAGAGATTCGTTCACTCTTAACCCTGCCGAAGACGAACCGGCTATCCCTAGTTTGTGATAACAATTATTATTTTTGGTTAATCCTTAAAGACGCTATATTTTTTTTCCACAAACTGTATAATATTTAATAAATCTATACCAGAGAGAATATCTGATGAATCCAAATTCATATTTAAAATATTTTCAAACAACTAACTTACATATTTAAATCAAGACATTATATGTGTATATTTTTAAGACATAATAACGTAAGATCATTAGTTTTAAAATACATTTTATATATTTGAAATCGAATCACTATTACGGTGTACCTGTGTAAATTAAATTACTTTTTATATCGAATTTTATTTAAATCTTCTCTATTCTTGTTTTTAACATTTGAATCAACGTCTAATTACTTAGTGCATCCTAAAGTGGAGACAAAATCATCTGATACTCAAATACTTTAGAAATTAATTTATCCACTTATTGTATTGAACAAATTCAAAACATTGACTCCTATGAATTTGTGAATTGATACAAAACAAAATTACAAAAAAACAAAAAATGAAACTATAAGTTTGATAAGTTGTCTGTGAAAATAGTTTTTAATTTAGTTGTTATAACGTTAAGTTCTACTGATGATCATTTGCGTCATTGAATATTTTTACATTATTAATTGGTATAATACCCTGTATGCCCTGTCATCATTCAATATAAAATTTCATTGTGTTTCCAATGAAGTTACATATTATAAAAATGGGATATTCAAAGAAATGAGAATCTTTAAAAAAATGTGTACAAAAACGTTGGTTCCATAACAACGTTTTACTAATACCATTATACTGTTATCCGCCACTACCGTGGTTATCAATAAAAATTTTGTACGCCAAACGCATAATTCAATGGAATATTTTTATCAACATATTTTGATCATATTTTTTCCCCAAATATTTGCATAAATAAACGTTAAAATATTTGTCATCATTATGAAAACTCTTGACCATCTTATCACAAAATAATACAGATGAGTCAGTTTTAAAATGCGTAAACAATTTTGTATTCGATTATGGGATATGAAATTGACTGCACGTTTTTTAAATTGTGCATTTTGATTCTTATCGATCACATTATCACAGAATAGTTTTTCTATCACTGAAAATATTATTTAAAATAACATAAAATATCAGCCACCATGCGTTCAATGTCCCCGAGCCATAATCGTTAAAAACATAGGATTTTGAAAACGTGATGTACCCCTGTAGAAATTATTAGAATATATAAGAAAACATTTTTAAGAGGGTGCTATTCACCAATTTTAGAGGTATTAAAATACGTTCATTCTCTATAACTTCAACTTTTTTCTTAGTAAATGCAGAGTCGAAATTTATATAAAATATGAAATATAAGAATATTTACTATGCCGTAGAGTGGAGCTTTTTAGTTAAAATATTTTTAATTTTAAAATTTAAAATTTTAGGAATTTTAATCACAGATTTTAGCCTTCTAATAGTAAATATTATCACGTTTCATATTTTGTAGGTATACATTTTGACTCTGCAAATATACAGAAAAAATTATATTTATAGAACGTGAACGTGATTTTCAAGAAACATCGTAATAACACAACAAAAAAACAAAAATGGTACTGACACATGACTATTTTTAAATTACTTTTAAAATATAATTAATTATTTTTAAGTTGTTGAATTTTCATTTTTCTTAAAATTTAATAAAAATTGCTTATACAAAACACCTTAAAAATCGGATGTATAACGTTCTCTTATTTGTTTTGTGAATAATGATAAAAATAAAAAAATTTATTCAGCTTTAGATTATGGAAATTAATATTTAAGGGACTAGAAATGAAAAAAAGAAAAGTCCAATTTGTTCAATATGGTAGAATTTTATAGAAATAACTCTCTAACAATGAAAGTTAAAAAGATTTTTTTTGTATATACAAATAATTATACTTTCAATATTTTTTTATTATTCTTATTTATGCATTTACTTTTGTAGTTTTATTTAGGACATTGAGAAATAATACAAAATAATCAATATTATAAAATTAAAATATATTTAAAACATTTAGTATAGTTTACTCATCTAATGACCAACCCCCAAAAAATCAAAATCAAACAAAACAAAGATTCTTCACTAGGTATAGTTATAGTAGAAATATTATCTATCATCTATCATCTCGTATAATTAATATTGGTCAAAATTAACAATCTCCAGAGATTGGGTAAGACAGTGGCATACCACCGGGGCGAACAAAGGGAGAGTTTTAATCAAAACGTAGGTGAAATTGCTCATAATTCCCGTACCGAGGAAATGATAATAATTGTCGTCGCTTACTCGTCCGAGCATCCTTTGGCCGACCCTGCAAACGATCGACATTAGCAGAGCGCTTTAAGATAACACATATTTTACATCGCCTCGGGTCTAACAGCCGGAGTGCACGTGCGCATTAAATTACTATTTACAAATTAAATTAATTTTTAAATGGATACTGCCTGTGAAATTACACCGACATAACGTCTGCCTCGGGCTAACTATCGGTCACCAGTTGATTTTATGAAAACTATAGCATCACTGTAATCAGTGGATATAAAAATAGTAGCTAACTTTTATCCAATAAAACTACAATTGTACACTAGTACACAATAGTTTAAGGTCTTTGTACAATAAGGTACGTAAGGAAAATTGTATATGTATTCACTTTTTGTTAAAATTGGGGTTTTTCATCCCGTTTTTCAGCATTGCATCCCGTTGTTCCGGCAAACTCCCAATGGGACGCTTACTGTTCCGAAGTAAAATATCTCGTTAAAAATAAGTTCTTTAAATTTAAATAACCATTTGATAGTGATTAATAGTAAGAAGTTAAAGATTTAAATCAATATTTCAGTTCGCGTATTTTAATAATTTTTGGATAAATGGAGTTTTAATTTTGAATTATTCTAAATTCTCTTCGGATAATAGACAGTGAATACAAATATTAAATATTACACCTTATATTGGTTATAATATTCAAGAAAGTGCTCATTATTTATTTTATAATATAAATATAATGACTTTTAATAGAATTCGGATATATATAAATTATTTTAATTATATAGTCATGAAGTAAATACGATAAATAATAAAATACAAGAGTGCAAAATTAGTTCTATAGTCGAAGAAAAAAATTTATTATAAATATTGTAACATTTAAATTCTAATATAAGATAAAATACTGTTTTCATAATATATATATATATTTAAACAAGTTACTAAAGCCCCCTCTTCGAATGGACTAGATTTCTAGATTCTAGTTTTCTGAAATTATATTAATCAAATTTCCAAAAATATTATAAAACAAAACGAATAATATATATCTCTATATTAACCAAATCAACAATGTTCCTCGTGATTATGTACTAACAATAGATATTATAAAATAATATCTATATTCAAATCAACCAACTTATAACTATGCACTAGTAGCTACAGATAGACGGATGGATGTAAACAACGAGGATATAAGCAGGGACGTTAAATAAGCAACAACAAAAAAAGGTAATAAACTTTTTTGTATTTTGCAAACTAAAATCCTTATAATTTATGGTTTGCCGACTTCATTACTTGCTGCATAATTTTCCAACCAAATTCTTCCTAAATACTACATTCAAAATGCGAATAATAAAGAAAAGGGTATCGACTTTTTCCGAAGTTGGGGACCTGTAACAGCCCTGGGTATAAGATGTCTGGATGTATATGTAGAAACCTAAAGTAAGTACCCATGAAAATGATATTTGTTATTTTATTATATCCGATACATATTTAAAAAATATTTATTACAAAATAGAAATTTTATTTGTGCTCAACATAACTACTAGAAAAATCAAAAAATTGCCTTTTTAAAGTATGAACTAGAACCAATTTTCTATTAAAAAATATTTTTACTACAATACTATTGATTGATTTCTTCTTCTTGAAATAATTTAAATATAAAAAATAAAAATATATATCATTATAAGTCAATATATAATTGTATCGCTCAGAATCTAAATATTCTTATTTTATTGTTCTATTATTCAAAATGACAAAACAAAACAAAAGTAAGTTACAAAAGTAAAGTTTAATTTGTTTATAACGATGATGTTTAGCATAATAAAAGATATTTGAGTAAATTGATTTAGTATAATTAAGTAAAAAATACCTGGGGAAAAGGTAAAATAGAGTTTTTAATTTCAAAAATATAGTCACATTAGTCTAGAATACTGTAAAAAAAAAAAATTAAAATATTATTCAGTAGATAATGGATATTAAATTGTCTTTATATAGTTTTATTTATTTTTACTTAATTGTATTGTGTAAAATAATACTAGCTTAATACAAGGACACACTTTCAGGGGGTAACAGGAAAAGCCGAAACCACCACTATTTTGATAAATAACATTTTTATATGGAAAAATAAATTCAATTAAAAATATATCTACCTCACCACTTATGATTTCATCACTAAAGACACTCTAGTATTCAGACTCTAGTAACAAATATAGATAAATACACTAATTAAATTAAACACGTAAATTATAATGTATTTGAAATGTAATTTATTAAAAAATATAAAGGGTAAAAAGGGAAAAAAAATGTGAAGTTTTTAAATTATTTGATGTATGAATTGAATTTTATATTTGAGAGATTAGTTGTAAAATACAAAAAAAAAAATCTCAATTTTACTACTTACTACTATTTATATTCAAAATTTCTAGTAAAAGAAGTGCTCAAAATGTTTCAAGTGTATCTATTTTAAATTTTAGTTAGTAACTCTTATAGAGAGGTTATTTTTCGATTTCCCCAAAAGATTTTAAGACGTAACAAAAAACTACTCAAAAATAACTGAAAATATTGATGTTTCTAAAAATTATATAATATATTTCTTTCCTCTTAATTCCGAATTTAAACTAAATTCGTATTTATTAGTATTATATAAACGATTTTAACTACTTCTATACAGCTATCTTAAAAATTGTCATGTCACATAAAAATAGTACTTAATTTTAGATTTTTAAACCTCAAAATATACAAAATTAGTCGTAACTAAATATTAAACAACTTTAAAATCGATATTTAAAAATTTGTTTATAATCATTTGAAGTTTGTTTGCAAAATATTTTACTTTTATGTAAAATGGTAATTGTAAATGTTTTTAGTAATTATCATATTTTAATTTTATCAGAAAATAAATGTGAAAAATGAAAGAATTTAGTGTCGAATTCAGCTTAGAAATTATAGTGATTTTATAATATTTTATTATAATATAATATAATATAATATGTATGTATTTAATTACTTATTACGATGTTTCACAACAAATTTGGGAATATTTTCGATTTAAACTGTGCGAATGTGTTTTAATATTATTTTAGTATTTTCGGTCGACAAATACATACCTAGATATTTGTTCAACAAAAATACCAAATAATTCAATGGACTGGTTAACTAGAAAGTTTCATTTATTTTAGAGCCATTGGTGGAGAAGAACCTTCAGTCACCTCCCGTAAATACACAACGGAATATCAGCATTGAAATTCAAACAGTAAATTTGTGTCAAAATATCCACAGTAATTACACTTGGTTTTAGTGGGCACGCAAAGATATTTGTACATATCATTATATTTTTATGCATACAAAATATATAATACAACAAATAAATATTTTTACAAAATTGTACATCGAGCTGATTGAGATTGTACTAAGTTTATGATCGATTAATTTTTATCAGACTATTATATTCCTCGTTATATTTCCATATTTCGATATAAATTATAATATACGTATATACGTACAATCACAGTAATGGGACGAGAATGGGACGTATAATAAAAATTGCAGATCTGCTTTTGGGTACTTTATCTCTCTCACATGGGACTTTTCGTAAAAACTTTGAAAAACCGCCGTAAGTGGTTCAGAATATTAAACGTGCTTTTCTTATATACATTGTAAGTTTGTTGGAAGTTTAACCATCAACTCACTCCGCACACTGTGACTCGTATCAATTTGCATATTAGCACATCGAAAAACTATCCTTCGTTTCCCCACACGTGGATACGCCTCGCCGTGTGTTTCCTTTGACAACAACTTTTATCGCTGGATGAAAGTTTCCAGCAGTTGCTGCCGGTCGACTGACGTGATGATAATTCCCATAGACGAAAATGCCGACACGTGACAGATCACGATTTACAGAAATCAGCTAGTCTGCAGGCTAAATTGCACACCCTGATTAGTATATAAGAGGTGTATATCGATAATTGAACTTTTAATTTAAAAAAATAAAGTGTCCTTGTAAGTCGTTAGTGATATAAAAATAATATATTATATTTCTATGAAAATGCAATTAAAATTTCTAAAGAAAAATGGTAGCATAGTATTCATTTAAATTTCAATTTATTTTTACTTATAAATCAATTATTTTAAACATGTGTTAGTTTTATAACGCAAGAAACAAATATGGACTAAATTGTATTATAAGAATACATGGAAATATTTGAAAATTATTCTTTATTATATTTCAATGCTAAGCCGAATTTGTAAAATGTGTAAAAAAAACACTTATTTGAAATATAATTTATTAAAAAATATAAAGGATAAAATAGTAAAATATAAAATTACAAGCTATTGAATTATTTGATGTATGAATTACATTTAGTATTTGAGAAATTAGTTGTAAAATACACAAAAAAAATTATTATATTAAATTGGAGCACATAACTACTATATTACAAGAATATATATATATATATATATATATATAAATATATTATAACGACGACTGGTCAAAAATAATAAAATGTATACCATAACTTTTGAGAAATATTAAATGACTAGTTACTAATGAGAATTATTAAACATCCTTTTTTAATTCGGGAAATATCACTCTACCACTCCATCGTCGTTTTGAATTTTCTTTACAATAAGAAATTGTAAGATACAAGAAATTGTAAATTTGTATAGATATCTATGCTAAAAATTTTATATATTACGTTTATTTAAATGTCAGAATAATAGTATTTATCAATTATTAATCACATACCTTCGTTCTATGCAGTATAATAAGGGCTAATATGTATGTTATTTGAAGATAAAATTTCATAATTTTTGTTGAGTTTAAACAGATGACCCTTGTAGTATAATGACTAAATAAAGTCATGTAAAAATAAAGAAAAACGATTTTCCACGTAATTTTTGAAAAATTAAAAATAATAATTAACTGAAATATAATAAACTTAATTTTTCTATAAAGTTTCAACACTGTTTTAATAAATATAAAATCATTTAAACTAATTTCAAAGATATATGGAAGTTATGTTATATTCAAAACTATACGATAAATTAGAATTTAAAAATAAAATATAGAAAGAAAGAATAAAATGTTTTATGAATCTTATGTTCTAAATATATACTTTATACCACTATTATATTATTATTATATTAATATATATATATATAATTGGAAACCTTTATCTTAATGTACTTATCGGATAAGATACTGTTGGTGGATGTATTATATTTGAAAGTAATGATAAATCATTTACTCGAAAAAAACGATTCTGAGAATAGCTTCGGTGTATATACATAACTATTCATATTAACGATATTATTGGGTATGTTTTGAATTATATCAAAACAGCAATCTTAGAAAAAATATGATTTAGTGTGACCTTATCTATATTATAAAGTATGATATATATATATATAAGAATTGCTTGATTTAATATAGGTACATAACTATAACTGTCAAATATATATTCAGTATATTTTATTTAGAGTTCAGTTCCTATTTTGGTTATTGAAAGATAACAAGTGTTATAAAAACTCTTAGATTTTACTAATGCATATTAAAATCAATTAAATAATTAGAAAGGTCAAAGGCGGTGGAAAGGCGATCCACCTATCGCCCTCATGTAAAACTGCCACTGCATCATTGTAAAACCACTAGCCCCCTCGCTACGTTCAGAATCTAATATATTAACAATATAAATATATACAAGTTATTTGGTTGTTGTTCTGACATTGGTATTGAAATGATTATGATTATGAAAAACATAAACGTTAAGTATAAAAATATAACCACCTTATATTTAAATATATTACATGATTCAAATTAATTAAAATGTATGGCCCATTATTATTAATAATAAATATATTTTAATTACTGATGGAATGAGTTTTTAAGGGAACTAGATGTTTTGCGATTTAATCCAA
Source organism: Pemphigus obesinymphae (assembly GCA_025469235.1). Taxonomy (NCBI): domain Eukaryota; kingdom Metazoa; phylum Arthropoda; class Insecta; order Hemiptera; family Aphididae; genus Pemphigus; species Pemphigus obesinymphae. The sequence continues at coordinate 18,832 of JAIPRL010007262.1, forward strand.
AGTTATAAAGTAAAGAGGTATAAAAAGAAGTCGAAGTTTGGAGCTCTAATGTTCAATGATGTATTACAAACTTTAACGCCAATGCACACACAACTTGTGTTTGTCTTGTTAAGTGGATCATAAACTACTTTATTAGCGAGAAATAATTGGAAAAAAGTATTAATAAAGATGCAACTTTAATGACAATATTGTCATAAATCAAAAACTCAAGATCCAAACTCATTTTAGTAAATTTATTTTTCATCTTTGTACTAAAATGAATAATAACTATCGTAGATAAATTATGTTATTAGTTAACTTTATAATATATTGAAAAAAAATTTAAAAATGTATAAATTATTTTAGGTTTTTCAATTCTTTTTTATAGTTCAAACCAGAGTTGTAAATGTTTGGTTAATTTTATACTTTTCATACTTTTATGATACAAAATGAATGTAAACATTTTATTTTTATCATGCTTATTGCATGTTTCGGCTTATCTAGTTCAACCACAATAAATATAACATTAAACATAGTATAATGGAAAAATATTATAAAGAAAAAACTGGCGTAGGTATTTCAAACTTTATTTGAAAAGGAGTTATTAACAACAAATGAGTTTTGTTATTTTGCTAAGATAAACTCAGAACTTTATGTTTGGCACATAAATTACTTAATATTCCGGCGACAAAAATGTCAGAGCCCATCAAATGAAAATGAAGTATTAGGTACCTATAGTACCTAATATTATTATAACATTACATATTAATATTATAATCAGTAATTATTTTAATAGTTCAAATATCAAAATTTAAGGAAAAGACTAGTAGGTAGTCAAGTATGTTTTATTTTTATTTCGTAAAGGTTTATTTAATTTTTTTTTATTTTGGTTTTCAGAATTTGTTTTTATTTTATGAATTTATACTTTATCCTTATATTATATGTCTACATAATATGTAATATAATATTATGATACCTAATAATATTAATTATTAAATATAAGTTTCAAAGGTTTTCTTACTTTTCTTTATTTTGGTACCTACATATACTTATGGCTTATATTTTATTTAATAGTAAAAAAATATAATTGAAAATTTCAAATACAAAAACTAATATACAGTGCAACTGGACTATTTAACAGATGCAATAACTTTTTTCACATTGAATAATTTTAAGTTATTTTATTTTTAAATTATTATTACAGCTTGGTACTAAAACTTAAATATTTTTTAATTAAATGTTGATGTATAGAAATTCGAAATAAAAAATGTAAAATTTAAAAATAATGAAAATCGAGATTTGTAAAACTGATTTTTTAAAAAAAAAAATGAAGTCAAAAACTTTTACAAACGTTGAGTCTATTATTTTTAAAAAAATTTTAAAATTGTGAAAATATGAATATTTTTGCCACTTGTCCATCAATAGTATTATTTGTGGGATGCATTCAATATCGATAAATATTTTTATCCATGTCTGATTTTTAATAACAATTTTATCATTTTAACTGCGAATATCATATTATCATAATAATGTTATGGAATTGTCGTCAACAATTTTAAATTATTATTTAACAAATAAACATCCAAAGTTATATAAAAATAACAATTTTCAGCGAGTATAAAGTGATTTAATAAAATATTGACAATGAAAATTTAAATTATCAATTTATTTCACGTTACTTACATTTTATATTAAAGTTCAAAAAGTGCACTATTTTGTGTAGGTACTTTTTAATATTGCTGTCGTCTCTGAAATTATCGATAGTACCTATTTAATAAATTGTGAATAAATTACTGTGATTGAATAAAATATTTTTGATTTTTTTAATAATACCTACCCATGTTATTTATTATTACATATTTAAAATTCATAGGTAGCGATGCCGCGTGTTAACAAAAACGTTTTCTACCTATATGATAATATTGGTACCATCATTAGTCGTCCACAATAAGTATTATTTATTATTATAATAATTATTGTATTTTTGATTTTCGGTTTATTGAAATAATATACGATGTGTCTTATCAGAGTGTGTTGCTATCGCCAACTAGTAGTATTACATAGTTTGATATAATATATATATATATATATATATATATTATTGTATTATAGGTGTAATACATATATATGTACCTATATATATTTAAAAAAAACTGACTTACCTACATACATTAATTATATTTTGTAACATTGTACATTTAAAGTGTATTCTATATATAGTATATTATTATTAATGTTTTTCAAATGTATAGTATTCTAATAAATAATATTGTGAACATTTGTTTTTTTTAATTGTACATGATTAATGAGGGTATAAGGCTTTCTAATTATTTTTTTGTATACACTTCCATATGTTATGACATTTTATAACCATTGTCTATAAATATATGGGGTAGGGTTGATACCCTTTAAAATATAACAGTTTTAATATGATCTAACATGCAAATAATAGTTTTATTTTATTTTAGTTATGACGTCAACAATAAAATATAATACCTAGAAATATAGATATAAATATACAAAGATATTTTTGAGATAATTCAGAGTTGAAGAAAATATATGTGTAGTGTTTGTGTATTTTTTGATAAAAAAGTTTCCAATTTATAATATTCCCAAAAAAAAACGTTTTAATTAATTGAAGTGTATCTTTTTCTGGATATATAAAGGTAGCCTGATAATATATAATTAAATTAATGGAGTGTATATATATATATCATACCTTACGTATTTATTATTTTTACTATCAAATCAGTTTAAATGAATATTAAAAAACCAAAAACTTTTTTAAAAAAACCTTTTGAAACACAAATATTAATATAGGTAGCCTTACATATTCTTAACTTAAAAAAATATAATATATAATAGTTTATTTTCCAGTTAAATACTATATGATAAATAATTTATTATTTACATACAATATATTATTTAATCCATTTTACGTAATAGAATAGACAATTTTTTTGTCTATAATCATATTGTTTCAAAAATTCACTATCAAATAATAACGGAATATTCAAATAATTTATATATTTATTTAATTTAAAAACAAAAATGAATTTTATTTTAATATACCTACATTAACTAAGTATATATAATAACATCAAATCTCAATATCAATATGTGCACATACGATTACACTTATTATTATTATTGTAGATTTTATGAATTAGATTCGGAGTAATGTGTCATTAATTTCATTAGGTAGATTAGTTTTCGTTAGTTTATCATAGAGTAAATGTGTATTCAATAAGTAACAGTTAAAAAGTTTGATTCAAGTTAAAGATTCCAAGTACCTACTTACCTATGGTGTTTGTGATTTCTTTTATTTTACAATTCATATACACGAAACATATTAAATACAATTTTAAGTATGATATAAAACGATAAAATAAGAATTTTATCTTTATTCTTTTCCCTGTGGAGGTGGCTAAGAATACCTCCACGGTTTCCTCATGCCTGTCGTAAAAATCGACTAATTGAGGTTGCGTCAGGTTGACAGCTGGCATAAAACTTGTCAAAAAAGTATGAGGAGTATTAAAAAGAATATAGGCGAGTTTTCCCATCTCGGATGTTCGCGGGGAAAACAAAATTGAGTACTTGGGTGTAGAGATAGCCTAAGGGACCAAGTGACCAGTACCAGCCTGACAACGGCTGCGGTAGCCGTTCCATCAGTTATATGTGCGGGTCTACCCAACGGCCGTAATGTCGATGGTGTAGGGAAAGCACTAAGGTGTTTTGGGTTAGATTCGCACTTGAGTACGCCAGATAGATTCAAAGTGAGAGTAGGTACGTGGAATGTAGGAACATTGACAAGTAAAAGTAGGGAGTTAGCAGAAGTTTTGAAGAGGAGGAATATGAATATTTGTTGTGTGCAAGAAACAAAGGGGAAAGGGGAGAAAGCAAGAGAACTTGGTGAGGGTTATAAAATCAAATATTCAGGAAGAACTAGTGCAAGGAATGGTGGAGGAATGATATTAGATGAATAAATTTAAGGAAAAGTGGTAGGGGTGATTAGAAAAAGTGATAAGGTTATTTAAATGAGAGTAATATTAGAGGATAAGGTATTAAATATAGTAAGTGCGTATGCTCTACAAATGGGATGTAAAGAAAGTCAGAAAGAGGAGTTCTGGCAAGAGATGGATGAAGTAATGCAAGGAGTACAAGGAAATTAGAATATTGTAATTGGTAGGAATATGAATGGACATGTATTCTGTGATAGAATAGATTATGATAGAGTGCATGAGGGTATGGGTATGGAGAAGGAAATGAGGCTGGAGAAAAAATACTTGACTTTGGATCAACGTATGAATTAGCAATTGTGAACACTTATTTTAGAAAGAGAAAAGAGCATTATATAACTTATAAGAGTGGAGGGCACAAAACACAAATTGATTATTTTATGTGAAAGAAAGGGGGAGAATTTGAGAATGGTGGATTTAATAAGGGAAAAGGAAGTGTGGAGTGCTGTGAGAAAAATGAAAAATAAGAAAGCCGAACGACCGGATGGAGTACCAGTAGAAGTATGGAAAGTATTAGGAAGTTTCGGTATACAATGGTCGACAAAGTTCTTTAATAAGGTACTCGTAGAAGGAAAAATTCCAGAAGCGTGAAGGAAGAATTGTGTAATACCAATATTTTAAGGGTAAAGGAGATATACAGGATTATGGAAATTATAGAGGGATAAAACTTATGAGCCAAAGTATGACGATTTGGGAAAAGATAATAGATCGAGGTGAGATAACTGTTACTAGAACTCAGTTTCCGTTTATGCCTGGGGGGTCAACAATAGAGCCAATATTTTGTGTGAGACAGATTGTAGAGAAGTACAGAGAAAGGAAAAATAAATTGTGTATGGTATTTATTGATCTAAAGAAGGCTTATGATAGGGTTCCTAGGAAGATCTTAAAGTGGGTATTAATGAAGAAAGGATTGCCAAAGGTGTATGTGAACATAATTGAAGATATGTGTGAAGAGGCGAGTACAAGGGTGAGAAGTCTGTGTGGAGAAACTGAGGATTTTAGGGTCAGAGTGGGGGTACATCAGGGTTCAGCTTTGAGTCCTTACGTATTTGCCCTGGTAATGGATGAGATAACAAAGAATATACAGGAGGAGGTACCATATTGTTTGCAGATGATATAGTACTGATAGGAGAAAGTCCTAGGAGGGAATAGGGAAAGTTAAGTGGGGATGTGGTGGGAGAAGTGGAGAGGTTCTAATATTTAGGGTCCGTTGTACAGAAAGATGGGGGTTTCGAAGAGGATATGAAACACAGGATTAAGTGTGGATGGACGAAGTGGAGAGAAGCGTCAGGTATTCTGTGTGATAAAAGAATCCCTATTAGGT
>JAIPRL010007263.1:0-24153 GCA_025469235.1 Pemphigus obesinymphae
GTACGAACATCGAACCTAGGAAAAAAAATTTGAAACTAATTTGTCGAAAAACGATAAAAAGAAATGGAAAAATGTGGAATCCTTCTTTACTTAGACTTAAAATTACGTTTAAGAGGCACCTACTTAATAAATTTTTATGCAAATATACATAATTAATAAAAAATGGTAATTTATATTATTGAATTGTTTTTTTTTTTTTTTATGAAGTTCGGTTCGGGTTCGATATTTTAATTGAATAGTTCGGTTCGGTTCGGGTTCGAATAAAAAATTGGAAGTTCGGTTCGGTTCGGGTTCGTTAAAATTTTAAAAAGTTCGGTTCGACCTCAAAAATCTGGGTTCGTAACATCACTAATAATATGCGTGAAATTTAGCCAAAGAAAATGTCTGTTTCGAGATTATCTCCATATAGCCGCGTAACTATCTTACACACACACACAGTGTACAACCGTGTATATGGCAGTGTTAGTGTACTACTATGACGGAGATAACGTGGAGAAAGACGCCGTGCGCTACTGTGCACAGGTCTTTTATAACGTTGCTCAGTGCATTTTTTTAGCTAGTAAACTAGGCGACATAAACGTCGCCCAGTGAAAATATTTTGGTCGCTTAGTGTGTTTTTTTAAGTGTGTACATTTTTTAATTTTAAATATACTAATGTGAAATAATTAGGTAATGTATGATTATGGATAAATGTATGAAACTGAATAGACGCATAGGCGTTTTTTTAATAACGATAACTAATCAAGTATTGGTACTACCTACCTACTTCGATTTAAAATTGTATTAAATGTACACAATTCTACAGACACAACTATATGTCTGAAAGAGGGTGAGTGGCCGTGACATAGAAAGTTTTTTCTGAAATTGAATTTATAGCAAAATCTTGAGCGATGAAATCATTGGCGTGCGACAGAAAAATTCCGCGTTATTATAAACATACGAAGATCAAAAAACTTCCAATGGGTACATGATATTTGGACATTAATAAATTTTATACGTCTAGAATCTAAATACAATATGTTCTTGCTTATTTATAATTTTTAAAAAAATGAAATGTTAAACTCTATTTCGTTTTTTGATTATTTGATTATTTCTACGAATATTAAAAGGTTGTCAATATTTTCAAAAGATGATTAAGCGAATTATTTTAATTTAATTTAATATTATAATTATAATTTTCCTTTGCTTATCAGTTATATTATACATTTATACATTATAACTTATTAGTAATTATACCCTTCCGTAGAATTTCCACTATATATGTTTTTTAACAACATTGAGGGACAAGCATAAAATCCCTATCTGATAATTGTATAGGTATATTTTGATGCATTTCTGATTGTCGCCCAGTAAAAATTCCTTAAAAAATGCACTGATCTTGTTGAGTTGTTCCCACTCTAAATCGTGCACTCTGTGATAATTAATTGAATTAACAAAACATATGGATAATGATGGTGAACGGTTTGTCGCATTAAACAGCCAGACATCTCTTTATTTCATGTAACAGCTGTTTTATAAAAGTATTGTATCCTTTGTTTATACAAAGGAAGACATTTTGTACTGGAAGAAACTGTGGGAAAGTTTACTTAAGTCTGCCAGAACGTATACTTGTATGTGTATACTCTTTTATATTATTTCGTAGTTTTATACGTATGTATAGAACGGGTATTAAACGATTTAGTAGCTATATTATACAATATATATACGATATGTAATATAATACAGTTATTATTTGGATCTTGGGTGTGGGAGTAAATTAATTATAAATCGCATAGGTATGAGTTTCCAAAATTGATACGCGTATAGTGTATACCTACGAATTTACCAGCTACCTTTAGAATTTAGATGGTAAGTATCTATGACTATAAATAGTTACGTACACGCTTCATTGTTTCAGTCGTTATTAATAAAAAAAAATTATAGTTAGAGGCAGAACGAGTGAAGACAGCTCAATACTACATATAATATATACCTACGTTTAGTCGAATATAAATATTTAATCCACAGACATCCATTTTGTCAGTTATAATAACCTATAAATAATTCAAATAGCAAGCGTATCGTAATTCGGATATATTTATTGAACTTTAAAATTATTATTCTTGCCGTTTATAATAGCATATTAGTAGGTATCTATTCTGATTATATTTCACCAATACCTATAATATTACACAATAAAATTAAAAAATTTGTTTACCGTAATAATTAACATTGTAGTGAAACAAGGGTTTCTGTAATAGGTACTATGTACATTATACATATTCTATAACCTCACGCATACTATACCAAGGCGAATTAAAAGGATTTTCAAAGGTAAAAATGTTCTCGGAAAAAAAAAAAAAAAAAAAAAAAACCAAAAATTATTGAAAACTATTTTTGAGTTATATTATCTATTTACGTATAAAAATCGATAGAAGACAATTTTATCGGTGTTTTTTTAAATGCAAAAAAGTTTCAATTATTTGAAAAATCTTATTTTAAACCTTCAACAATGAACTAAGTAGGTAGTTATTAAATCGTAAGACCCCAATGAAATTGTCTCTGAAATGTTTTCGTCGCCAAATTGTATAATAGGTATTACAACTTATACTAAAGCCACTTTAAAATGCAATTTTTGTTTGTTTTGTTTAAATGTGTTTTTTTTACATATCACGATTAAGTAGTAAGTACAAACTATACTGTACTGACACTTACTTTTAAGATTATTTAAATAGTTCCAATCAATAAATTTTCAATTTTTTGTTCAAATAACGTCCCATTTATAACTACTTATATTTTAGCATAAGACCTTCTCTTAAAAAACATTATTTTTGCCATTTGATATTATACTGAATATATTATACATGAAGTATTCCCGTTATCTACATAGTGTGGTTAAAATTTAAATTTATATAAATGTGTAATGTGTATAACTAAAATAGTTTTTTAGTACAGTATATATATTATTATATACGACGCGACGGTCGACTTTAAATACGTGAAGCTAAATAATATTATAAAAGCTAGAGTTTTTAAAACGCAAAGTACTTTTTATTTAAACTCTTTGGAGTTTCATTTTACATTTAGAAAAAAATAATGTTAAAAATCGTGTTTATTTAAAAATAATATATTATTTTAAATTAAAATCATCCCGAAATAAAAACGTAAATATTGCACAATATTCATTAAATATTTTACAAATAAATCATACAATCATTATTACTATCTAGTATTTATATATTTTACTTACAATGTAAATTGAATATCTAATACAATAAAAAAAATCCTTTAAAATTTCCTTTACATTATTATAAATGTTATTATATAATAGCATATTTAAAAACATTTAGAGTTTCAACAAATTATTGACAATAATAAAATATTAAAGTTATTTAATTTAATTTTTATTTTACTAAACACCACTATATATATACCTATATATTCACTATATTTACTCATATTTCTTTATATTACATCTACTTATTTCAATTTTCGATTTAAATAAAATATTAAGGATAAATTAAGTGTTAAAATTAAGATAAAAATAAATATATTAGGTACGCGATTTATACACATATACCAATATACTTGAACTAAATGGACTGTACTTCAATTCAAAAATCTTCAGACAATATATTCTCGACTTGTTCGTTCCATGTTATCTGTAATAATAATTACTCGATTGTTATCACATTTATTATTTAAAACACAATAATTATAACCACGAAGTATTGGAGTCCGTAGGAGCTCCGAGAGAGTACTAAATTAGCTCGTTGGTAAAAATATATTTTAATTTCCTGCAATGAAAATCTCGTAGAATTGAGGGTTTACATAAATGCCCGTGGAATAGTATACGATAACGTATAAGCACGGAGCAAAGAGGGGAAATTCTTGAATCGCCACTCCAATTTTAATAACAGTCAGATCAGACTCGGTCTGATATCAATGTGTGTTATACGCTCTGGTATATAACATACTAAAAGTTACTCTTTTGAGTTTTCTCTAAAAGGGCCCGTTAATATTCCTTGGCCCACCTATGAATAGCGGTATTAAGAAAAAAGGGAAGTAGCCAAAACCGCTAGACACTAAGTCCACTTTCCCAGAAGTCATGAACGATCCAAAATTCGGTTTTGGACTACCCCAAAAAGTTACTTTTATTATGTTATATAACTTAGTGTACAAAACACATTTCGCCACTGGTCCGAGCCCGTTCAGCTGTCATTGAATGCGCTGCGGTGATTCAAAAAATGTCCCCTCCTTTTCCATGCTTGCAATTTTAAACCATTACTCGTGCATTTATATGCCCACAATTCCGAATACGTTTGTATCACCGGAGCGTAGCTCAGTCGTTTAAGTGCGAGTATAAAAATTGTTGAATGAGTGATTGTCGCGGGTTCGAATCCAATCACGGAAATTCAGATTTGTTGCAAAATTCGTGAACGTGTGATGAGTCTGAGTCCTGAGACGTATGCGATTTGAGCGCATGAAGGTAAGCAAACAGTAATCCGATTTCCGGTCCCAAAGTTAGCGATTCGTTACGGAGTTTCAATCATCTCTCGCCGTAAGGGGGACAATCCAACGTCATATGACCTCTCGAAAGTCGGAAGAGCCCCTCATTCGTGGGATTATATATATTTTTTTTTTTTTATAATTTTTATAATTTTAATTGGTTCTCGTTTGATTTCTGATGGTCTCTAAATAGGATTCCTATATGTGAACTTATGCGAGCTCCGTGGGATAGGCTGCTATTCGGATTATAGGAAAAGCGTCCCTGGAGTTATAAAAAACCGTTCCGTAGGAGCTCCCTAGGACTCCTTCTGCTTTAACATTACAGATGTTCTTCTGTTTTTCTTCCACAGTACTGTTTTTTGCTTATCACGTGTTATTCGAGTGTTTTGTTAGACAGGATGTAAGTTAGGCACAGACATTTTAGTTAATACCTATATCAATTGTCGATGCCTATATGCCGGTCGACCATTAAACGTAAGGTTTTACTACTTATACAATTTACCATAAATTACCAATTGAACATTTCTTAACACAAGTTAATAATCTATTATATTTAAGTTATAATTAATAATTAATCATTAGTATAGTTCATTACATATAGTAATTTTTATTTCAAAATCAAAACATTGAAAATAAACTTGTTACCTAATAATACATTTTATAATAATGCATATATTACATTTACTACATAAATAAACATAATAGCATTTTAACTTTTATTTTAAATTGAATTACAAAAACTAATATTTACATTATTTATTATTTTTATCCAACAATAATAAATTTAAAGAAAAAAATCAAATTACCATGAGGGTTATTTTAAAAAGCACGAGATTTTATGAAAAAGAAATTCATAAAATGCAAACATTTATGTTACATAAATATATAAGATAATCGAGTTTTTCTGTTGTTTACACCTCTATTTTTTTACATAAAATTTTTTCTTATTCAATATTCGTGAGTGTTACAGACAATGTAGACACAATGCTTAGAAGATAGAACACGATTCTAAAAATCGTAAAGGCACGAGTGCAATTCTTATCTGATAAAATGACACCTTTACCTTATCCGCCGATTCACTTTTCCACCAAATTTAAAAAAGGTTAATCTCCTTTTCCACCTAGTTTTACAAAAAAAAATTTAATTCCCTTTTCACTAATTCAAGAAATTTACCTGAGTTTATTTACAATACCTTCAACATTATAACTTTAACATTGAGAAATCAAAATATTATAGGTTTAAAATTTAATATAAAATTTAAAATATTAGTGTTTATCAAAAACGTATTTTTACATGTATTAAAAACTCTGACAATAATTAGACTGTAACAAGATCCATTACAAGATGCTGTATATTATAGTCACCATCGGTAGCAGTACATTCCCAATAAACATTTAAATTTAACATTTATTAAACCTTGTATGCAACCTTTAAATGCAATGTTTAACATTAAATAAACATTTAATAAAGATTAAATTTGATTTGATCGAATATTACTAAACCTTCAGTCAACTTTATTTGAATAATTTTTTTTTTTACAACATTGAACCATTCTCCTGAACTCCTCCCTCCAAAAAAAACTTGAAAGCAATCATGCATTTTTATTGTATTCCCTCCCCATTTTCTATAATATTATTGTACTACTTTATCGAAACATGTTTTTATTTTTTTTTTACTGTAAATTTTGCAACAAATCTTAATTCCGGTGATTGGATTCAAACCTCCGACCATCACTTACTTTAACTATGTATGTACTCACGCTTAACCGACAGAGCTATACTCCAATGATACAAACTTAGTAGGAATTGTGGGTACATTTAAATGCTCCAATACTGATATACAATTACAGGCACGGCAGAGGAAAAAATTTTTAAATCGCCGCAGCGCATTCAATGGCGGTCAGAACGTGCTCGGACTGGTGGAAAAATGTGTTACACTAAGGTATATAACATACTAGAAGTCACTTTTTTGGGTAGTCTAAAATCGAATTTTGGATTGCTCATAATTCAAAGGGAAGTAAACCTAGCGCCTCACGGTTTTATATATCCCCCTTTTGCTTAAAGCCCTTGTACATAAGGTGCTCATTAGAAGGGCAACCGATGGACATAGCCCCCCCTGTAAAATATCAAAAAAATTACTTTTAGTGTGTTATATACCGGAGTGTATAACACATTTTGACATCAGTCCGAGTACGATTTGACTACTATTAAATTCGCAATAACGATTCAAAAATGTCCCCTCCTCGCCCTACTTATATTATCGTATACTATTCCACGGGCAATTAACCCACAATCCAAAAGACCTTTGTTGCAGGTAGCCGAGAAGTGAATCTATCTTCTCGTGGTTTTAGATATGCCTTCCCTTTTTTTAAACTCAATATCCATAGATGCCTATGAACCATGGGAGGTTAAAGGAGGGACATATCCTCCTGGAGAATAACTCTATAATGAATTATTGCTAAAACTGGTAGTTTATAACATGAAAATATTACAATTTATTTAGGTCTGCCCCCTCTAAAATTTATTCTATAGACACATTGAAATATGAACACAATGATAATGTTGAATTAAACATTGTTTTTTAAAGGTTATGTTGAACATTAATTCCTAAACATTAATAATTAAATATTCAATGAAATTCTATTGTACATTAAACTTTAAACAATAATTATTTTACATTCATTTAATGTGTATTAAACGTTTATTCTTAAACATTCAACTATTAACGTTACATCAAATGTTTATTATTAAACATTTAATTATTAACATTACATCAAATGTTTAAGATTATAAAATGTTTATTGGGTTGGAAATAGTACAAACAAATACCTACATAATTTTAAAATAATAATATATAAAAATTAAAAACAAATAATAATCTTAATATTGTAAAATATTTCCCAATACTAAAATAATAATTTTTAAAGTTTTTTTTAATAATCGCAGAAAAATTTTTTGGCTTGGTGGCAGAGAAAATTAAAAAAGGAATTGACCTTTTTTCAATTTGGCAGAAAATGGAAAGATATAGTTTTGGCGGAAAACGTTTATGACCATAATCACATATAGATACACGGGTACTCATGGCCGCGACCCGAAAAAACATTTATGGGAGTGTGGATGAAAAATGCCAATGAAATACTTCCTTGAAAACATAAACAAGAAAAAAAAAGTTCATTCACTTTTTTTTGTTTTTACCGACTAATTTATTTAATTTTCCCGTTTCCGACGAAGTACTTTGAGAACGTAAATAAGCAAAAAAAAAAAGTCATCAACTTTTTTTCAGTTTTTACCGACTAGACTCATTTTTCCGACTGATTTCCAGAACTGGGAAGAGGGTTGAGACACCCCCCTTGCGCCAACCCTGTAGGAACTAACTATGCAATTCAACCTGAATAAACTCTATATAAATGTCTAATACCCGAAAACCTTTAAAACTAATATTTTTTTCTAGAAACTTACTAAAACCTGTATTTATATATTATATGTTAACAGTTATTAACAGTAACATAATCAAATAAAATAATTCATTTTGGCTCTACGAATATTATCGAATGGTTTCGTCTATAAATTTCTGTGCATTTTTATTATTTCAGAATGAAAAAATTTAAAGTATGAAATATCAAATAATTTGTAGAATTACAAAATTACAGTAACATTATCAATGTAAACAATTTATTTAAAATTACGTTTACCTAAATTTTCTGTGATTTGTATATAGATACTCTTTAAAAAATGATTGCTGTTCCAAGTAATTTCATAATAAAATTTCTTTTTTATTAATTGATATATCACATAATTTTGAAGAACTTTAACCGTAAACATAATATTCTTTGAAAAAATTTGCCGGTTAAACGAAACAATAAGATATTTGAAAATCCAAATTAAGCAGTACCAAAAACAAAATGAATACTTATACCTAAGTTATAACTTATAACCTAAATTATTTATTTGGATTGTAAGTATTCATTTTAGTATTCAATTAAATTTAATATTTATAAATTATAACTCTAATACTAACCGTAACCCAAAGACCATATTAAATTTGACCGATTGAACGAAACCAACATTTTTTAAAACCTAAATTGAATACATAACCGTGAAACCAAAATGGATACTAATAAGTTATAACCAGACCTTGAAATGAACGAGTTCAAATTAATTAAATTCAACACGCATGGACGAAACATTAATTAGTTCATTTTTCCGTTTAAATCGACATTTGTTAAGTTAGTATTTTAAATAAACTTGAACTTAATTTAATTTTTCATTTTGCTTCAAAAATGTCAATAATATTGTTATATTATGTTTCATTTATAACACAGAATTACCATCTATAGTGCACCAGTTCAGAGATTGTTTAGTGTTGATACCGTTGATGGTAATATTGTTACAAATTACAGAACAGTAGTGTATTACGAGAGCAGATCATGACACAGATCTACCCCTTGGTATTTTTTAAAAAATATATTGGTCGTTAGTGATAATGTCATACCACTATAATTACTATTTACAGTATTATTTACATACTATATTATATAGTATATTATTATTATTTATATTCATCACCAGCTAACAGATGTATGTGTAGTAGAACTTAAAGTGTGGAAAATAAAATTTATGATGATAAATTAATGTAAAAAGTGATGAAATCCCCACGAATTATTCACAAACGATTTTTTAATAAGTAGTCCAAATGTGGTTGAAAATTGTAAGTGCTACAGCATATACTAAAGTTAATATTTAGTACAAATTATTTATCTCTATTCTCAGACATTATTAATTTTTGATTTATAAAAATGTTTGATTATTTTCGGTTAATTATTTTGATTTATACGCATAGGAATACTATTCAGAAAATTTAAAAATTACCTCTTTAAAATATATACTAATTTAAATTTTCTATCAGAAAACTTTATATTCAAGAACTCTTTCTGAATTCCTACTTGAATCTACAGGTGAAGTTTTCGTTATCCATATTATACTCAAATTATCTGCTACCAAATAAAAATCCTAAATACGCCGCCGTTACGGGACATAACGAGACGTATCTATATTTAGGTAAAAATATGACATTTCCTCTTTTAAAATTTATAGCCTTTGACTGTTTTATTTTTCATAGAAAAAGCTGTATTTAGGTAAGCACTAGGCTTTTATTATGATGTTCAAATATATGATTTTTATATAATACTATAATAAATAAAATATAATATATTTTTATATACCTAGCCTAATATTATAATGAAAAAAAAAATTATTATGATTATGTTTATAAATTAAAATTACAAGAAGAAAAGTTGTTTTTTTATTATTTTAATGAATTCTTTATTTCTTAATTTATTATACGATTGTCATAAATGTACAATTTACTTAAAATATCCATTTAACTTTATATAATAGAATCAAGGATATAAAATCGTTAAAACTAAATTAAGTAAATACATTTTTTTTTTAGTCGAAACTTATAATCGAACAATTTTTTTAATTAACGACATTATAAACTTATTTTTTCAAATCCATTTGTTGTAAATTCCTCCACACTTCTTTATCCATTTTCTAAAATTCCTTGTAGGCGCCTTAATTATTTATTATTTCCTATATCCGATTTACCTCGTATAACATTGTCTCGGTCTTCCACTCCCTATAGTTTTCTCTCAAATCCTCCTTCAATTATAATAGTTACCCATAATACTCGTATATTATTCCTTATGAGATGACCTATTCACTTCTTCCTTCTCTCCGAAATTGTCTTCCATAAAGATCTCGTATCATTTATCCTAAAAGTACACCTCTTCATTTGACACTCTTTCTGTCCAAGGACATTTTTAGCATCCTTCGCTAGCACCGAGTTTCGCAAGCCTCCATTTTCCTTTTAACCGCCTTCAACATATTTTGTCCATGACACTGCTCCATCCAGTATTTTTATGAGCGTTTTTATAATACTAGTATTTATCGCACATACCTATGTGTTATTTCGTTTTTTTATTTTTACCGCGAGCTATAAGTTTATATTTATTAACGAACTTTAATTAAACAAGAATAAATTAACTAGTTCATGAACTCAAGAACAATTCAGTTGTTAAATTCGTACGAACATATTCATATTTTAAATGAACTTTCCGAAGTCTCCTTAAAATCCAAATTAACCATCACACCTAAATAAATCATATGGACGCACAGACTTGTTAAATTATTATTTTCAAAAAGTATTCTATACAGCCTTTAGTCTTTGACCTGTACACATGCTACGTTATATATTATCACGTATATAATATAATATACGACGTACAACGTGCGAAATATTCTCGATAAAGGTTTTCTGTGCTAATACCCTTCATCATAAGGTATTTTTAGATGGACATGTTACACTTATCATGTGTGATGTTTGTATTACAAATAACCGGAATATATATATATATATATATATATATAATATATATTATATATAATATAGTATTGTATACCATTTCATATAGTAATATCGAATATGGGATCCCGACGGACTAAATGCATACCTACATCAGAACTATTAATAATATCGATATTTTATACGCGATAAATTCGCTAAACTATACTAAACGGTGACCAGAAAAATGATAGAGCCTTTGCACGTTTGGTACTTAAAGAGAGAAAAACGTGCACCGCAGGAAATTCTTCGATCGACTAAAGTACGATCGATTTGAGATACTAGCACATTATATATAATATATTTATTTTATTACTTGTATATTAAACATGATGCGCAAGGGCTCGAAATATACAGAAAGTACGTAGTAATAGTTAATAATGAAGCAACGCATAATATTTTATCGACATATTTCAGTATACATTAACAATACGTTTTATGTTATACATAGACTATAGCAAATCACAAAATGTGTGTCGTGACTCGTGAGTAGTCATGACCCCCCAATAACTGTATATATCACTACCCAGTACTTACAACTTATAATTTATAAAACTCGAACTTTGAAAAATATACTGACTTGATTTCGAAAAAATATTAAAAGAAATATCAGTGTATTCATTACATAAAAATGGGAGGGAGACAATTGGTACCTACATAATAATCAGAAAATTGTGGAAGTTAGTAAATAAAATGATGCAAAAACTCGGCAAAAAATATTTTACATCAATTAATAAAATAGATTATATACTTTAAAAAACTAGTCCAGATACAGATGGTAGATGTTGGTTCATCGTCTCTTCAGTTCTTAGACAAAATAGTTATATTATTTTAATTTTATTAGTTTGAAAGCAAATCATTGCACTCGAAAGACAATTCTAAGCAAAATCTAGTATACCTAATATTATTAAAAAGTAAAATTAAAAATAATTAGGTACCTAACAACTTCATTTGTTAATTTATTATTTTTCCTACATTTATAAAATATGCATAAAAAACAAGTTCAGAAAGCCCACTTCTGATCGTACTAAATTATTATCGGTTTCTAAACGTAATTTAAACAATAAACTACAATTTCATAAACAATTTTTTTAACCTACTATACTTAAGTATAGTCACTTAAAACTAATAAAAATACGTCTAGTACAAAACTAACAATATCTATCTCCTTGGTAACCAAATCAACAAACTCGAAACTACATAATATGTACTATAGTAACTACAAACCAATGGACAGACAGATACAACAGGGATATAAGATGTTTAAACTTATGTTTGGAAACTTGAAACTCTGGGAAAATCTAAAGATTACGTTTATAGGTTCCAACTAGAACCAATTTACTTATATCAAAAAAAAACTCTTTACTTCAATATTCCTACTCATCTCCTTCTACCTGAAAAAAAATGTATACAGGACACAAAAAAAAACAAATAAAACCAATATATTCAGAATCGAAAATAATTGAAAATTAACTAAAAATTAAATGTGAGTGTTCCAGTACATCTTCATTCAACAAGCAGTGATAATATGTAAAGTAAATGATCTATTTAAGGGTTAAATTAAGAATTTTTCAAAATCTAAAAAATGTACGTGTAAGAACACTTCATATTATATATTATATTACATTATATATCTATTACTTACCTTATAATAATGTAAGCTGCATTTTGATCAGTTTTTAATTTAAAATCAGCAAATTTAGTTGTATAGATATAATAACTTCATTGTTCGTAGAATCAATGATTTTCGTTTATTATTATTAGTATTTAAATTCATTATTATATAATGTATTAATGGAAAAATTGACAACGTTTGACACAACATCGCAATTATCACAAAGTTATCGTAAAATCAAACTGTACAATAAGTAAGTGTTATCATTCAGTCCATTTTTCACATTTGACCCATCTAAAAATATTTTATGTACCTAAAACGATATATTACATTAAGCCACAACCATGTAATCATATTATCAGGTCGATACAAAATCTTAAATTAATTTTCTATTTAAATTGAGAATATCACTGTTAAGACCTTTCAGTCCAGATATAATCTACAAAATAGGACAGGAATACCATATAGAAGTGATCCATATATATTCCTTACAAGAACACGCTAAGTGGATTTCTTAAATAAAAGCCAAAAAAATAAATAAAACAAAATCCGTTATATTATATAGATAATCTCCCAACATATTTCTCAGATCAAAAATACCATAAAGGGATATAAGAAGCCAAGCGCCAATATACAATGTTAATATATAGACATAATCCTCATTTATATAAACTTTGATAATTGAATCAAAATATACTAGTGAAATATAATACCTAAATAGTAAACTCTAAATTATATAATACCATCTCAAATGTGCTATATTTTATTTTGAATTTCATTATTTATTCACAAATATTACAGTTCAACAATTAAATATAACTGTATAAGCAAGTATAATAAATGAACAAATAAATAGTAATAATAAAAAACAAAAGCAAAAAAATGACTAATCAAGTTATACTAGGAACCCAAATAATACATAAAAATTAATTATGAATATAGTAACAGCAGGTGAGTAAACAAAGGAGGAATAATATTAGGAAAGTACCTAAAATCAAAAATAAAACCATGTGACTTATGAAGGATAAGTATGTGTAAAATGACGCAGTCATAAAAGTACGAGTGTAAGGTGCAAGATAAATATGAGCTATAAGAGATAAACTAAACTAGTAGAACTGAAGAATATTAGGACGAAAACAAAAAAATGTAACAATTATTAAATGCCTAGGAAGGTAAAGGCACATTAGGATTTAGAATTATTAGATGAAATTCTTCTACGTCCAGGGACGAAGTTACGAGGTAGTAAAGGAATGTCAATCCTTATTTAAGGTTTTACTGTGAGATAACGAAATTTCTCAAACGAAATTTTAGGGAAGAAGAGATAATGAATGATTTGGTAAAAGTAACGAGAAGGTCGGCCAATTCGTTACCCAAAATACCAACATGACTAGATGACCAGACAAAATGTATTATTCTAAGAGAAGAGTGGGAAAGTTGAATTGATGAATAAAGGATTTTATGATGAGGACAGAGGATGAGAAGTTAAATGAAGGTGATGAAAGGTTGGACTGTATTAAAAGCGTAATATTCGGCAGTGAAGAGCCAAAACGCCAAAGGGTGAAGATAAACAGAAAATTTAATATTAAAGGCAGGAATGAAGAAGAAAAAACATGCCTAATTGAGAGAAACGAAGTTAGTGAAATTAATATTTGAACTAACGGAAGCAAAGCAAGGGTAAATTACCAAGAAAATTTGGAGACGTGTTCATTACGAATAATTATAGAATTATGATAACACAGTATATTTAATTTGATTTAATTATAGGTAAAAATTATAAGTATATAAGAAACCTAAAAAATAATAAATTATTATAATAATAAGTATTGATTTATTGTTTTTTTAAGTTTTATTGGCTTAGGTTAAATATATATATATATAAATACTATATTATATATTATATAGAATATACATATTTGTTAATTTTATAATATATTTACTGACATATTTTATGGTAGGTAACCATAATTATATGATTATATAACATATGGTGAAATATATCACAGATATTTAAATAAGTCAACAGAAAACTGAATATATTTATATTCATAATCCAAGAAATAATATTATTTTTGTTTGGATTTAATTTTAATTTGGACGTGATAACAAATTGCGGGCCCCGTTCGCACGTCGCAATATTGCAGTATTACAAACAATTCGGTTTTGACGTTTTGCCTTGTCATATATTGTTGTCTCGTACACAAAATAATAAATTATTATGGTTAGATTGGTTGCTTACATTTGTTTTTACGGAAAATCCTTTCCACAGTTGTTATCATAATTACCAAACCCATACAATTTAAAAAAAAAAAAAATCTTAGTTCGATTCTGCAAACTTTTATCTGAAATACAATGTAGATAGTAGATATTGATAGATCCTTGGTTAGAACCACAGACGTCCCAAACAAAGTATTTTTTTTTTTTTTTTTTTTTTTATTTATTTAACGCCAAACGGCAATTCAAAAGAAATTAAAAGTATTAAAAATAAGATGTGTTTCGGCGTAATGTTTCTACTTTGAATATTTAACTATGACCCGAATTTTACACGTTGGACGAAATATAAACTTTTTTTTTTGAATAATCGCCAAAATCTGATTATATGCGTGGTATAATGTGTTTTAATTTCAGTCTTTTTATACCTACGCAAAAAATAAACACAAAAAGGATAATACAATACCTATTATTCGGTTCCGTTATCGATTTCCCGACAAGCCGCTGTCACGTACGCAACTCTGAATTGCATTTAGCACGAATTTTCCAGTCGCAATAGTAATGAAACAGAGTAAGTGGTCCTCCGTTCGATTTACAATGAAACAGCTGAAGCATTACAGTGACGTCATTGTTTGTAAACGTGCGTGCATTTACTACGGTTCGGTTGTACGTTGCGTACACACCGAGTATAGTAAAAAACAGGATAATGCGCCCATACGCATACCCAACCTGTTATCGTTCACCAGCATAGCCCATAAAACCTATATAAAAATAAACGAGGGGTAAACCACTAATATAAATTTTGTACACCAGGTTACTGATTATCAATGATTATTATCAAAGTTTATCAGCGATTATCGTGAGATTACTATGTTTATCAATCGTAGTTAAATTACGTTAAATTATGAAAATGTCATAATAATTAATACGTAATATTGTAGGTACTTACATAATATTGTCAATTGCCGTCTTTTTCGGTAAGTTTTCAAATATTATATTAAAACCGCAAGTACTTCTAATCAAATTTATTCCAAATAGGAAGTTTAAAAAAAAAAATGTTTGTAACTATATTTAAAATACTCGAGCAAATACTTTTTTTTTTCCTATATTATTATAATATCTATAATATGGTTATTTTAATGTTAAAAATTTCAGTTTCTAGTGTTTGTATTCGAATATCTTTAAAAAAAAGTAAAATGCCGCCTTTAAATACAATTTATTGAAACTTCAAATGCTAATGCGGTATGAATATAGACAAACAAAAGTATAAACAATAACACCTATTGTGTATATATATATATATATATATATGTTTAATAGGTAGAGAACAACAATCTATGATGCTTAAAGTAATTATTTATATAACATAAGGAAGATTATCAGAGAATATCAATGATTATCGTGATTATCATGATTATTGAAATTTTGTACACTGATTATCATAGTAGTTTACCCCTCGAAAATCAATATGAAACCTACTCAATACAATATTAACCATAACTCGATCAATTTTGTGGTCATGACTAGGGCTGGGAGATCATTTCGATCAATCGATTTTTCGAGTCGATTAATCGATTATTTAATTTTTGTTTTTAAAATAACCAGTAGGTATAAGCCGCAGGGGTCACCAATTTTTTTTTTTTTTGAAGGGCCACATTGGGAATCTGAAAATTTTTCGCGGGCCATCAAAATTCTAAGTACATATATTTTCAACATATAATTGAAACACATTTCTGTTGTTCGGTCATTGCGTGATTCAAAATGTTGGTTGCCGATTTATACTTCATATGCAAATTATATTGAATTTGAATTTCAAAAATAATTCTGAGTGGAGCTCGGTGTGATGTTAAACGATAAAATGACCAATTTTTTGAAATTTTTTTTCGTTTTGTTATTTTTCGTTAGTTAATTATCGTTTATTAAGAAAAAAATATTTCCTTCATTTCATACGACTATTATGTTTTATTCACTATATCATAAGTCATTATGTCCAAAAATCAACCCATTACTTACAAATTGGAAACTTTTGTACACAGAAAAAAAAGTAATTGTATGAAAAAATATTTTATTTAATATTTTTTAAAATTTTATTTTTATTATTATATTATATTATATTATATAGAAAAAATGATATATTGAATGAAGGGTTTGATCGAGTAATTCTCTACAGGAAAAAGGGTACGAGTGTAAAGTGTACTGGTCGAAATTCTCTATCTACTAAGAGATTTTCATCTAGTAGGTATGCAGATTAGGTCTACGAATTTCACTAGTATATAATTACATATATAATAATAAATTGACGATTTTGATTTACAATATTCTATATACCTAAATATATAAAACATAAATTATCCTAAAATTCAATCAATTGATCGCCCAATAAAATTATGATTCGATTAATCGATTATTAGATTATCTGATTAATCGATTATTATGTTAATCGATTAATCTAGTATTATATGAATCGATTATATTATATTATTCGATTAATAATCGTCGACTCGCCCAGAAGGTTTTAAATAATCGATTAATTCAAGTTAAAATAAAAAATGATCGATTATTTGAAAAAAAAATAATCTCCCAGCCCTAGTCATGACTAAAACCTCAAACTAGTATTAGGTACAATATAATTTTTTTATTATTTTGTTTTTAAGTTTGGTTAGATTAAGTTTTTTTTCTTGGGTTTACCAAAATTTATATTTCACACGATTTTTAAACCCTAAAACCCAATCATCATGACCCGTATAAAATTTCTGGTTTTCTATACCTAAGTATTATAACATTAACGTAACGTCCTAACACCCGTATAACAATCTATTTATTATATTCTCAATTATTTAATATTATCGCATACCCACATGTTTAATTGAATAGTTCAATAATGTCTAAATTTCTAAAGAAAAATTTAAAAAAATTTTTCACTAAATTCTAAAAATTCTTTAAATTATTTTTAAAAAAAAAAACGAAAATAAAAGTTCACTCTCCTCCTAAAAATGAACGAAATTCCAATACGTTCCTTCCCACAAAAAAGAAACTTCGTTCCCGATACGTTAATGAAAATTTAACGATATCAATGAAACGAGTTTCTTTGAACGCATTCCTTCCAAGCACTATATACAGGACCAAAGAGAAATGGGGTTTAGGGGGTCGTGAAGACCCCTTACTCAGAAAATTATTTGGCAAAAACTAAGTCAGTCGGCAATTATTCGGCAAAGTCGGTTAGTCGGAAAACTTTATAAACTTTTTTTTCTGCTTATTAAGTCGGTAAAAAGGAATTAATTGGTAATTTTTTGCTTATTTAATAAATACATAGGTATTAGATTGTCGGAAAATTACGATTACAATTTATTTAAAAAATTCGGATAATAATATTTAAATTATAAATATGTATTTAGTAGGCCGTGGAAAAATGTCAATATTATTTAATATAGATACTATGAATTTATAATGTAAGTATTATTTTAGAAAATAATTGTCAATCTCCACCCCTCGATCAATCGATAATATTATATTAATATCGTATACTTACCCCACACAACACAATATTATAATTCGTACAAATAAACTCTGGTCGGTAACATAGATTAATATATATATACTTGTTAAAAGTGATAATTTGAAAATCTTATTAATTTTATTTATACCTACTATAGTACTATGTACCTAGTAGTTAGAATCTGAAAGCTTAATCATAACCGTCACCATCACGACTCACGAATTAGACAATTTTATTATTTTTATAATATTGAAAGCGGAAATTCATAATTCGAAAAAAGCCTCGATTAAGACCTAGAAAATATGTCAAACAATCTCAAGTTTTTTACCGAATTAAAATCGGATCATCCAAAGTTTCACAATTTTGTCACAACGAAAGCATTATTTTTTTTTTCAAAAAGTATTAAAGTGTAAGTACTTTACTGAGTATACATTACATAGATGTATGTAGATATTAAATAAATTATTTTTGTGTTTGGTGCTCGTCGATTTTGGTCTGATACACATTGATCGAGCGTGTCAGACTATATCGATCGATGCTCTCCTGTTTACACCGAAAACATAATGCGGATCAAACGCAAGCGTACGGGTATCAAGTTGACGGTGTAAACTAGACAAATATGACTGAGAATTCGAAATATTACAAATCATACAATTTATGTACCTATTTTCTATAACATAAAAAAATTATTTGTTAGTTGCATATTAGTAATTACAAGGGTAAATACGAATATACGATTGATAAAAAGAAGGAATAATGGTTCAACATTAAAAAATCAAAACCGTGCACAAGCCAAAGTAGCAATAATGAAGTCTTGACCTAAGTAAATTAATTTTTAAAATTGGTATTTAAATTAACCCCCCTCCCTGAACTCGTCATAGCTAAAATTTAAATGACGTCTGGACACGCAGTGAATATTCACTAAAAAATGCCCTGGCATACCCTAAACATAAGATCAGCGTCCGCTTATGATCGTAGTGGGTATTATTATTAATTTGATTTTAATTGTATTCAATCTAATAATTTTTGAGTAGGTACACTATGTACCTAAGACCTATTGCAAATAAATAATTATCTTTTCATCTACTTTGCTTTATTGTAAAATGTAATTATTTTATGTACCTTGTAAACTCGATCTAAATTTACAGAAACAATCAATAAATATAAAGGTAGGTACTTCATCGTTTATATTTAATAATAAATAATTAAAAAATTAGTTTAACGTATACAATATGGAAACACAACATTTGAGTTATTTAAAACAGATTTTACACTACTTTTCTCGTGTGAATAATCTATAATATCACTATACTACTATAAGTACACTACTCAATTAATGTAAACTTAAAAAGTTAAACATGAACTAATATTTTATCGTTTATTTTGAAGGAGTTTATCTACATATTTTCCTAAGAGGGCCAAGGGTAAGTATATTGTTCTCCCACTAAAAAATCGCTTATAGTAAACCTTAAATAGTGGAATACTGTATACAGGCTATATGTATTTAAAGTGAATTTCATTGTTCAGCGTACAAATCTAAACTTATCTTATTACAAGTCTTATCTTATTTCTTACTTGATAAATAAAAATTGCATTTCATATGCATAAATCTAAAAGGAGCAAAATAACAAAAAATTTAAAATAATATTAACATTTATACATTCTATATTATTAAACATAAACACAACTAAAATCAGTTAAAAATATTAAATAGTGTTTTCAAACAAATTTCATGATTAAAAATATATATTTTTAGTCACACTTCCTAAATAAAGTATGTATCTATAAAATATATAATATAAGTATACAAAAATTATCTACAAAAATATGTTAAATTAGTTAGACAATATTAATCCATGATGACTTAAACTTGAAATTTGAACTCATTGATTTTTCAGATATTTATGGATATTTTTTATATTTTGGTAAATATTTTGTAAAAGTACCATTAGATAAATTGAAATTTATTAGATATTCTAATAAATTAAATTTTTTTATTACATTTTGTATAGTGATATAGGTATACCTACATGTAAAAATAAAAATAAATTTCTACAATTACTATAATTTTCAGTGTAATTAATAATATTTGTTATAATGAATTTATAAAGAATTATAAATCTATCCCATTTGTATAAATTATAAAATAAATATAGGTAATAAAATATAATGCACCTAATAGGTAATACGTTTTGAAAAATAAAAAATGTCAATATATATTTTGTTGTAGTGTGATTTTTAAAGTATCTGAATGAGCAATATCACATAACAATCTAATTTGTTTATAAAATATTTTTAAGATGACGCCACACACCCGATTTGTAAGGGGTTTTATATAAGCAATTTTTATGAAATTTTAAGAAAAACTTAGATCAAATAAATTAAAAGTAATTTAAAAATAGGCCTGTGTCAGTACCATTTTTTATTGTTGTGCAATCGCAATTTTTATTAAAAGAACATGTTTATGCAATTCAAAATCCGTGTAACTTTAAAAGAACATAATATAGAATCAAAACTGTACTAACATGTTTGTAAGGTAAAAAGTTAAACTTCGTTTTGTTAGTAGCCGATTTCTAAAAATCGTATTAATAAATTAAAAATGTAGAATGATAAAAAGACAAATTTGGTAAATATTCAATTGTATAAAAAGTAAAAAATAATAGGTACATAATTTTGAAAATCTAATTCCAACAAAATAAAACAATCGAAAAATATTTCATCTTTTAAATTGTCTATAATTTATATCTCAATGGTAGGAGTTTTGGAGTTTGTATGTTCACGATAACAAATTGGTTCTAGTTGGCAGTGACGACTCGTGGGCTTTAAAAGAGGGAGAGCGATTAAAAATTATTCATTTTTGAAAAGCATAGAATACGGTAATAATTATGTACCAATTTAAAAGGTATTTATTAAACCAAATTAATA
Source organism: Pemphigus obesinymphae (assembly GCA_025469235.1). Classification (NCBI taxonomy): domain Eukaryota; kingdom Metazoa; phylum Arthropoda; class Insecta; order Hemiptera; family Aphididae; genus Pemphigus; species Pemphigus obesinymphae. Next base: position 21,135 of record JAIPRL010007263.1, read on the forward strand.
CCATATAGAAAAACAAATATATAAATACGTTTTACAAAAATTACAAAGTAATAAAACTTATACGTTTTATACTCAAAATGTAAGCATCTATCTTTCATTTCACTAAACAGATTCTCCGAGTTGTTTTATTTCGATTTTCTGTCAATAAATGATACTGAATTTGTATCTACTTTATCATAATAAAATACACTAATAATAAAAGAATAAATTAAATAAATAATAAAGAAATATAGAAATGTACAGGATGTATAGAATATAGAAATTATTCCGTATTGTTCCGCAGTCCACATGCATGTCGGGCGATTGTACAATGTAAATATAAATAATTGTTAATATTTGAACGATATCTGACTTGTATTAATAAGTAATTTATCGGAAGTCCTGTTTTGAAATCTAAAATTTTAGAGGGAGGCGATCGCCTACACAACTGCGGTAGTCGGTACTTTTAAGAAGACATTTTTTGATTTTCCCAGTAGAGTTTACTTATAAACGTAAAGAAAGACTACATTTTATACGTGTATTGCGTACCTACGCAGCAATTTGTTAATGCGTGGAAAATAATAAAATAACAAATAAAATTGTCATGACGACCAATTATTTTTAATTGGCTATTTAAAGGTCAAAAATCGTTTTACTATTTTGATAATATGAAAAAATAAAATAAAATTACTTAATGACTCTTATGGTTGAATAATTTAATTCCTGACCCCATTCCCCTGACTTGTGGAAAAACTCTCGTGTCTATACCATTCGTTCTGCGATCGTTCATTCCTTACCGCAGCACTTGTTGACGTAAGGGATGCATTTGACTCCGTTTGTTCACCCATACTCTTATTTCAAAACTTCTTCCTCTGAACGTTTCCTTCTCCTTATGTAATTATACAATTTTTACATTATTTCATAATCGCCAACTCCATTTTTCTATAGGTGACCTCCTCTTTATACAATTTTATTTAATATTTACACGATTAACATTAGTAACACTCTGACATCTCGTGGATAATTTTAGTTTATTTTATGCTGATGATTTAATTATTTATTCCACCAATAAATCCCTTCCTAATGCTATCTTTCACCGCCTCGACGATGCTCTTCAAACTCTATCGTCATGTCTTCAATCGGTCTATTTAGATCCAACCACAGCTAAAAGCCATCGTTCAACAATAGTCACTGGGAAACGTTACCTCAATGCACTTCACATTACGCTTAATGTGAAAGTTACTACTCGGTCCAGTACGGTTAAGTAGGTATCTTGGTTTTAAGTTAGACTCTAAACTTAAATGGATATCCCTCATTTCGACGACCTATATTTTCGTTTATCTCTCAATGGGCCAATTCACAACGTTCAATCGCTGGAACCTAGTGGGGATCTCGAAAAATATGAATCTTCAGTTATAAAACCATTATAAAACATAAAACGTATATCTTGAACATAAAAATTACCTATATTAATATATTATATATAATAATATAATATATTATTATAACTTGAAAAAAAATGTTTCACAAACTTAAAGTGATATAATAAAAACTGTTTTTTTTTATTTTATTACATTTTTTTACAATAATTATAAAATATACTCGTAAAATTTTCACAGTTGAAGCAGTAAAAATAAAAACTTTACATACCGTTATCGAATAGACGTGCATATAAATTTACGAATATTATACTAACTTTCGGTATATGTATATTGTATTCAATGTAATTCCGCATGGTTATTGATTCTGTACAATATATTAAGTTTACAAAAATGATAGAAGAGGTTTTTTTTTTTTTTTATTTAATACCTATATTATATTGATTTTGGTTCGATCTATAAGAGTCGATTTTGTTTCCACATCGCGGTGCACAAAAGAAACGAAACAAAATAAAACGTCCTCCGGCAGTAGCGCAACCGGGGGGGGGGGGGAAATTTTTTTTAAAAGTTAAAATTCAAGTGTAGATTTACAGTAGAACTGTAACTTGGCATGTTATTGTACAGTTTTTAATTTTCTTACGTATAATTAACGTGATTAAATAACCATTATATATATATTAACCATAGAACATTCGATGTATTCTATGTATTAACCAGGCCCCGGACACTAATAAAAATTAACACGGTAAAGTTACTTATCACACAAAACGTGGAGGCCATCTTTCCCGTTTGTTCATTCTATGTGTTTTGTATAATCACACAGTATAATCAGTTCAAAATATTGATATTACGATTTGTGTTTTCATAATAAAGTGATAATTTATACACTAAATAGATAAGATGAACAAACGACAAAATGACAGTCACTTTTTGTTTACATGGAAGTGACTCTTCTGCTTTAATCTATTCTGTGTATTAACCGTGGACACAATGACTGATAATATCTATACCGAATTAAAAAATCTAGTGCTGATTACTATTTATTTTACATCATTTAACGATCAAACACAGTCTGCAGTCCAGAACATAAGGGATAATATTGATTATGAATTTCAAAATATGTTTAAAGTTATTGAAGCCAGTGGCGTAGCCAGGGGGGCAGAGGGGCCATGGCCCCTCCCATGGGCCTTTTTTTTTTATATAGCAATTTTATATGATCTCATTTTAACAATAGTAGCTTTATAATTATAGTATAAGGTCTATGGCTTATTTATTATTAACGTACTTAACGCATGTTTACACGATAAACCTAATTATGTTTTTATTATCTTATCAATAACCAAAACTTGTGTTTGTTAAATTCAGTAACCAAGTTTCATTAGGTTAACCACGATAATATTTGATAAGCAAAAGATATTGTTTTATCTATGTATACATAGTCATAGATAGCCGTTCTAATATTCAAGTTCTAACTTATTGAACTATTAAATGTGTATAAATTATCAAATTAATATCTATATAAGTATGAATCTAAAGTAGCATAAGAGTTAAGCTTGGCGTTAGCTAACATAAATAAATATGAGTTAAACTATAACAATATAGAGAAAGATATTTTGTTGGAATTTTCTAAAAGATCTCCCAGAAGGATGCAAATGTTAGAT